>OMLI01093473.1:0-11308 GCA_900302605.1 Rondeletia loricata
GGAGGTGCAGCGGATTGACATGCTGCCGCCCCGCACCGACACCAGTGAGTCCATGTATAATCTATGACAGTGGTTCTCGGGGGGGGCCTTTTCATATCAAGGATCCCCAAATAGATCCACATTAGACCATGGACCCCCATTTTGTCCCAAGGAACCACATCTTAGAGGATTTATGCTGTTACATAGTAATTAGTATAGAATTACATAACTGTCTATACTGTAGGTGGGCCTTCTTCTAGGATGGAAATGAAAGGGAAATTAAATTATTAAATATTTTTTTATGGGGAACCCTTGGGAACCCCTTCAAGGATGCCTGTTGCTCCCCAGATCCCCATGTTGGGAACCACTGCAGCAGCCTACGCTGGCATATTTCTGTATCTGACAAGCCTTTACTCACTAGGCCCAAACACAACCTAGCATTTAAAGTTTCCAGACACTTTGTAACCTCTCATCATCAGTGATTATGTCAGAGACAATACATCAGGCTCACACTACAACCAACGAAATTTTTCAATCGTCTGTCTTATGATTCCTGTTGTTCTGCCCACCCATCGTATTCTATTTCTAGATATGTACAAAGTAGATGTGCTTCGTTGGTAGTGTTTGTCACCCTCCATCTCTCTCCTCCAGATGCAGTGAACCTGGCGGCCCCCAGCCCCCATTACAGAGTGGTCCACTTTGACGTCAGCGGAGTGGACCTGACCAACAGCACCCTGGTCAAGGCCGAGTTCAGGATCTTCAGGGCTCCCAACCCGCAGGCCCGGACCACAGAGCAGAGAGTGGAGATCTATCAGGTAGAATACCGTATGACACCAAGGGATGCAACCTGGAAACAGAGTTCACATGCTATTCAATCGATATTTGCAGTGAAACATTGATTGAAGCAGCAGAATAATTGAATGCTTAGCTGATGAAAACTGTGATATATGGTTGGTTTGAATACTGTTGACAAAATGTACTTATTGTAAGTCGCTTTGGACAAAAGCGTCTGCTAAATGCCATAATGTAATGTAATGTAATGTAATACTGTAAGAAATTGGCCCCGCAGTGTGTTCTGAAATGTACATAATTCCTTGATCAACTAAGTCACAATTAACAAATTCAGCACAATAATGCTGAAAGCGGAAATACCTGATTAATTGTATACCTTTTTTCAAGTGAGATGATTTATGAATAATACTTTTGTAATTTGTTTGTATTAGGGTTTGACCAATATGACTTTTTGAAGGCTGATACTAATGCAGATTGTGGATTGAAACTGCCAATAGCCAATATGTTGTCTATATTCAATATATTTAAATCTGACCATTTCCATGGCCAGAAGTTGAGTGTTTATCTCAGAATTGTATTCTTGATAGAGTGAAAAAACCTCTGAAACTATTTAGATCATCATGTAACTCTGCTGGAACCCTGAAATGAATAAGCACTGAAATGACTAAATAAAATGTGCAGAGAAAATAAAAATGTCATTGCAGTTTTATGTGGTCAGGGAGGAACCTCCATTATATCGGAGGAGGACAACACTGACTGGCTGACATGTGATTTTTAATAAAAGGCCAATATTGGGACGATATATCAGCAAACTCATAACGGTGTAGCCCTAGTTCGTATTACCCTCTGTTTGTACTTCATGTCTGAAAGTTCTCTTCACTTGTTGAGTGAGTCATGTGGCGTTGTCTTGAAACTGGGTTTTTTGTCAGAGAAGCTAAGCAAGCAGCCTCTCATGTGCTTTCAGCCATGTGATTTAACCATGAAAGTGTTGTTTATAGCGCCTGTTGACTTACATGTTGGCCTTATTATGATGCCTATTAAGTTAAGAATAGACGTGAAAGTTCTATTAGAGACGTCAGCAGTCTGAAGCAATGAAAGGTTTATTTGTAAAAGCCTGTCTGAGTTTGGCAAAAACAGAAACATTCTGTGACCAATACTAAGTTAATTAGCCCAGAAGCTGGTTTGGGCCACAGTTTGGAGTTCCTGTTGACAAACTGTGGTGATGGTACTGTTTAGTGTTATCCTACTTTAAGTGTATTGTACGTTATCTTCTGTTTAAAGTCCCAAGCAACAAACACAAACATTTACTTTACATGTTTGTCTTGTCTTGATCTGTATAACTGAACTATACATTAAAGTTTTGTTTTTAAAAGATTCAACATTCAAATGGTTGAAGGAAACTGTTAAATTATGGTATTATAACTAAATGAATGTCTTCTTTTGCTGTGGCTGAAAATACTACACTAATATACTACAATAATACACTTCAAAGGAAGCAGTTTTATTTCAACACTGTTTCAAAGACATGGAAACTGTGGAACCAGCCGTGGGTACATTTAGTATCTCTACAATAATAGTACTCTGTCAGAAACCAAGCATGTCTTCATACTTCAAAAACAGTTTGAACATTTAACTTTTTTGTCTTAAATGTGAGATTAGATAAATGAGCTACAGTCTACAAATAGCTACCACAATGACTTTGATTCCTTTTATGAGAGGAACTTTCTGTAGCAGATGATTCATTTCAAATAAAAGTCCCAAATGAACATCATTAGACCAAAAGTTGTGTTTTTTTCACATTCAAAAACAGAACTAAAGTTAAATAAAGACTGATTTTATCACCTCTGGATAGGGTATTGACGCCAAATAGCCAAGATGGAGGAGGATGAATGTACAAGGATAACTATTCTGATCATACTCATCTGAGACAAATGTACTGTAGTAGAGGCATAAGAATTAATCTGCAGTTTTCTGCACATATAATTTAAAAGTAACTTTAAACATGAAATGCCAGCCTTTCACACAATACACTGAAATGAACGACAGTCATCTAATGGGAAAAAAACAAAAACACAATATACTAGCAAACAGTCAACCATGAGGATGATCTTATTAAAAAAGTATACTGAAAGCCAATAGGAAATAATATCAAATTTAGTTGTGTAACAGGTTGAAAGTTTGATACATACATGATTTAAAATACCTTCTCAGACATCCTCACTCACTCACACACTGCTTGCATATTAAATAGTGACAATGTGTACAGTCTTCTGTAAGTTACAACAATCATTTTGTTTTGAACAAAGGAGAAATATCACACTGTTGATTCTCCTGTAAAGAAAATGCTGCATACATAGACAGTATGTTGTTCATGTAGACTGAGATTATGATTGGCCAACTCAAACATATTACAACCAGGCATGGAGGTCATTTGGATAGCTTGGAAACAGCTTGCACCTGTAAGCAATGGTGCACTATCAAATAACAATCTTTATTCAAACACAAGGTCACCAAAAATACTTAGTATACTCCGCAGTGCTATTACAGCCAGCACTAATCTAGGTATATGCATTGCTGTTAAAATAATTACATTTAAGGTACAGTGACAAGGAAACGTTTGTGAACTCCCCTGCTCATCCATTCTATTTTTCTTTTATCAGATAGATAGTTGATCATCATATAACTTTGTATTTAATTAAAGGATAATATGACACATACCACAAACCAGTTACACATTTTTCATTATGTATGCTAGAAAAGTCATTTAACATTTAAATACATCTCATGGACAAAAGAAGTGAACCACATGTTCAGGATTTAAAATCCCGTTTAACAGCTAAATGACTAAATGTTTCCTTTAAAGGGCAATGCCAGTTTGTGTCATGTGTTTATGCCAATTTAGCCTTTACAGAAGTTAATATCTTGGGCTGTTGTTTGGCATCACTATCCATTATTGAGATATTTGGTTGGCAGTTTGTGTTGATTTGTCACTGCCAGCCTCCACTGCATCTGAAATTGCACCTTTAATACCTTGAAAGCCCAGGAAAATCACACTTGATAACAATGCCATGCACTATGTACTTTTCTTGTGAAATATTGCTCCATTTTGCCATAACATTACATCTAAAAGGAGAGGAGAGCCTCTTTATCGGAGGCTGTACTATGGCACAGTGAGGCGACTTTTCAGAAAGTAAGTGCACTTATCAAGTTAGACATTACAAGAAGCAGTTAGCCATTAATGGAAACAGTTTACTTTAGTTATAGCTGGAGATTTTACCCATTACTGGACTAGGAGTTCACTTACTTTTTCCACAAGAGAGACTAAACATTTGGTCATTGTTGTTGAGTAGATAATGAAAATGTTTTGTTTTTTCACATTATTCGTAACATGTTTTATGTACAGTATGTACTAGAAGTTGATGCTGATTACGTATTATTTTGGCAGAGGGTGCACAAACGTTCCCTTGTCACTGTCATGTTAAGTGACATCATTAGTCATTGAACCTGTTTGTACTGTTCTCTGGTTACTTAATCAAATGAAATAGTCACATTTGTAAAACACACCTGATCACAACCTACTACAACATTCAAATTAATAGCAAATGAATGTATTCCATAAATACGTTAAAAATATTCACTTTTTATGGGAAATATTGTGGTTTAGAAATTCAACCGCAAGGTGTCCTAGTGGTTAGAGAGACGCTCCCACGACTGGAAAGTTACAGCCAGAGAGTCTATTAAGTCACTTTGGATAATAGCATCAGCTAAACATCGAAAATGTAAAAATGTAAGGTAAATAATAAATTACAAAAACTAGCTGTGGCTCTTGCTGTATGCTTATTGTTACGATATAGAGCCATCAGATAAAACAGAATTCCTTCATTCAGTCAGCTCTACGATTAAATGATTGTTTGACACTTACTTGGCATAACGACACTTGAACCCTTAAAACCGAACAAAACTACAGCTGAGATAGCAGCAAAATAGTAATGTCTCAAACAACACAGTACAAAAATATACGCTTACTCCGTTCACAAGGACAGAAAGCCTCAAACAGTATATATGCACAATAAAGTGGTTAGTGGATGGCGAATATTTGGTATAACAGAAAAGTTTAGTTTTAAAAAAGTATAAATTATATCACCAGATAAGTATTCTTCATAGTGTGCAAACTTTCAGTGACCATCAAGGTTTCTCCACACATTTAGTATTCATTTAAAGAATACTAATCAATCATGATTAACCCTGTATTATACTATGGGCAGATTTTGAAGAAGGAATTGATTAAACTCTTCAGCCCAATATATAGCCCAGTGTTTAGGTACAGTATAACAATGCGATATAAATGACAATAATTGTAAGACAGAAAATAAGTTATTTCCAGATGATACTGTTAAAGAGATGACTGAACTCCAAGACTCCAATGGCCTGATTACTTGAATCGTTGATATTATAGAAGGAGGTGGGAAGGTTATTTGAGCTACTTGAAAAGAAGCGTCAGTAAAGCAGCAAACAATGATATCCATACGGCTCATGTCCTTTAAACAAGGATAAAAGCCATGCACAAGCATCATATGAAGTGGCTGACTTGGTAAGACTTGGCAACAGAAAAACATTGGAATACGTTCAGAAAATCGTTTGAGTTGTCTTGGGCAAGAGGGGCGTCATCAAATACTAATGTCCATGTCGGCATTCACCTGAAAAACAAGTGAAAAGTCACAGTTACTTTACCATGATTTAGTATGGCGTTACTATCCATGCAGTGAGGGAGGAAATACGCCTACAGAGTATGTCTGACTTGGAAGACAAGAATGTCAGGTAAACAGGAGGTCATATCTTCCTTTGAGGAAGTGGCTCTGTGTTAAAGAACAATTGAAAGGACGGAAGGGAGAAACCTAATGTCAACATCTAGTGTTCCTTTAATATAGTGTAAAACATGCTTCTTGAAGAAGAACGTGCAGTTCAAATAGGCTACATCTTCTAACTGCATAGTTCAGTACAGTTACGCCTAATCTGATAATGTTGTCTTGTATTACACATCACTATTTCAAACTTTGTGTGATTATGATTAAGTGCTATATGTATATCTGCTGCTGGTAAGCAGAGAGAACTTCCAACAGCTGCCTCAATAGCACAGGCCAATAACTTGGGCCAAAACATTGGTGCCACCCTGCAAAGGTTCATATAGAGTCAACATGACGCAAAGCTTTAACTTTGTCCTTGACGTTTTCAAGGAGTGGGGCCTCAGTGAACATACTTTTCAAACAAAGAACAGGCTGGCAGAAAGGTGCTACTGCTCAGGGGTTCAGTTTCTCCTCTTCTAAGTTTTATCATCGATTTGTTTGGGTTGTTTGATTAAATCAAACCCTAATGAATAATCACTGGAATTCCTATAGGGACTCACTAGTGTGTCTGGTACTCAGTAGTGAGTTTACAATGCTCTTATCGTACCTTAACAGTATTTAACATTTATTCCAATAGGGACTCATAGTTTTGCTGTTTTTTGTAGAGCATATGGGAAGAAAAAGAAAGACAGCTATGCTCTGAGATATCTTAAGAAGAACATGCGTAAATATCTGGTGTATGGACTTCTTACTGCTGAATTCAAAAGGACCAACCTGTATTTGATATCAAAGAGGGTTGAGTCGTCCTCATCGTCGTTCTCCTCATTGAGAGGGGCCATCTCCACGCGCTCTCCAGGCGTAGTCATAATGTCATATTTTCGTGTTTTTCTAATTCGTCTCCCAGATCTACGGAGGGGGAAAACACAGTTGCAGACATGAGACAAAGACCAGAAATGAATAAACACTGTGTAGTTTAACAGAGTATCATATTAGCCAGAACCTATTTTAGCTTTGCCAGATGGAGAGGATTTAAACTAGTAAACTCTGATTTTGCTCAGAACCACAATTAGGCCTATGTGTTACTGAGCTTAGGCAATATTAATGCTCAAATCTGCTGTTGGTGAAAGTATTAACAGCCACCTCTCACGTTTCCCTTAGGAAAGAGAACTACAGTGATCCTAAAATATAGTTTACAATGATAAAATATCACAGCAAAGTTATAAATCCTTCAGCAATAGGACAGAAATCTATTTTATTGTATTTATTTAACCTTTATTTAACCAGAAAAGCCACATTGAGGTTAAAACTCTATTTTTATATATATCAGAGGTGGGGAGGGAAATACAATGTACCAAAAAAAAGTACAATAAGGACAAAATAAATTCACTATTCATATATTACATAGTGATATAGCATAGTGATACCACAGAAGATTAAAAAAAACAAGAGTAGGTGACTATACTGCTGACTCACTCCCTGTAGGGATATTATGTGAATATTATAGTGATTTCCCCTCTGGGTTTCATAACCCTGACCCGACCACACGCTCCTAATCCATTACGTGAGCCGTTCACGAGGAAAACGTTGAGATCACAAGATATGACTGCATCATTGTAGTCGTCTTGGATACAGCCGCGGGTCTAGGCCTTTACAGCCGTCTGTTGGAGAAACGTCAACCTGCGTAGCCTACCTGAACACTTTGATGACCAGGCATGTGATGAGAGCAGCTGTTAACACGCAGACGATAATAACCATGTTTTTCAGAGTTGGAAGATGCGTTATTAAAGAGGAAATCCGGGATTCCGTAGTTGCGTCTGTGCCATTGTGTGTCAGTTCGTGTTGGAGGAGGATGGAGGATGTTGAATTGAACTGCGTCGCGGGTGAAGGAAGAGTTCGTGGTACACAGCTGACTTGCCAGGCCGCCGCAATAATGAAAGTTAAGGCGAGATTATATGTCGCCATTGTGCTGAAATAAAATGCAAGTTGCCAACAATAATAGCAGGCTGGTGTGTTCTTTCAGTAGTTTCTAGAGATAGACAAAATGCGACAGCAGTCTGTCACATTATAGAGGACAGCTCGGCGTCAGATATTGTTATTCAAAAAGAAAGAGAGACGTAAATATCCGTCTCTCTCTAGATGTCCACGCTTTTCCTCATAATTGACTTCTTGGTCGTAGCTTCTTGTATTTGCTTCCAAAGCGTGTTTCCCTTGAGTTGGGTTGTAGCAATTCCTTCCTGATTGCATTCGGAATGCGTCTAGAGATGAGGATTATCCACCTCCGGAAGACTGATCCACTGTTCCTGATGCTGAAGAGAACAGGAGCATTATGTGGGCTTCTGCTGCCTTCAAGTGCTCCTCGTAATCTCCTACTTCATAACCCTGAAGTCGTAAATAAAAGTTGCTGGAAATCATTACAAAATTGACCTGTAACAAACGCAGGGGTTTGGTGGCTATCGTTTTATTTTAGAAATCACCTAACAAAAAAAAAATAAAATAATTATAATGTTCCTATAATATTCCTAAAGGGACTATAGAGTGTCTGTGTTAAGCTATTAAATAGTAAGGTGACCTCCTACGGTCTCACTACATTATTCCTATAATATTCCTATAGGGACTTATAGTTTTTCTGTGATATTTACAAAGGATCCTTATTTTTAAAAATGATGCAGTTCTTTTTTCATAAGGGCTACTTTGTGCTGCAGCGGCAAAATGAAGAGGAGAAAACATGCATCAGGTAAATAGTGTTTTAATTAATTAATTAAAAACAAAGATGTTCGACAACAACACGTTAAACAGTGAAAATAGAGACATACTACAGTATTTATGTAGATTTCCAAACAATAAAGCAATACTAAAATACATAAATACATCACTTTTACATCAGTTGTTGATGCAGCTTCCATGCTCTAGTCTTAGCCCTGAGACAGGACCCTTGGGTCGTATTGGTTGTTGTCTCTCCCAAAGGGTCTATAACGAAAAGACTACGTCGAATTTGACTTACCCAAACATATGTGCGTAATCCTTCACGTGTCTACTTTCACCGCGCTGACACGCGCTACATCTCCTATGCACAAATAAACTTTAAAACGTAGTTAAAGACAAGTATACCCAAAATCTCCATTGTAACGAAATCAAAGATGGCCGACAGACGCCTCGACTTCTTCGCTGGTACTATGCTTCCGACTGGTGCCACTTCGTCTAATTATTAGGCGAAGAACCATATTAGGTCCTAATATGGTTAATATATATCGCTCATTTCGATTGATTAAATATTAACATGAAACAAGCGAGGCGACACAAACGAATTTTAACTCGTCTTGTTATTACTTCGATTGAGCGCATCCACCACACGAAATTGTTGCAGTCTACCTTTCGACCACCGGTGGCAGCAGCGAGCGTATTGCTCGGAAGCAAAGTACCGGCGAAGAAGTCTGTCGTCCATCTTTGATTAAGTTACAATGGAGATTTTGGGTATACTTTTTTAAAACTACGTTTTAAAGTGTATTTGTGCATAGGAGATGTAGCGCGTGTCAGCGCGGTTAAAGTAGACACGTGAAGGATTACGCACATCTGTTTGGGTAAAGTGAAATTCGACGTACTTTTTTCGTTATAGACCTCTCAGGCTTTTGTATTGCAAGCACAGGACCCTTTGGTTGGGAGAGACAATACGACCAAAGGATCCTGTATCAGGGCCACCATGCTCTCTGCCCCATAATAGTCACATCTTAAAAGCTCGGGCCACTCGAAATTACCATATTTCCGACAGCATTTCTCTGTTTATGCTGTATGTATTCAGCTGTATTCACGGCGGACGGGAACAGCACGGGGAAAACAAACGGGAGCCGACGGAACGGCAGGACGACAAACCAAACAACGCATGACGATAGGTTGCTATGTTTAATTGTTTACAACGAATGAAAAAAAGTATGTAAAAACAATTATTTCGTGTCTTTTTTTATATAATAATTCTAGGGATACATGTAATGCAGCTTAGTATTAATATTATATTGCAAACTTAACATTAATGTAAATTCCCTCCAAAGCGTGGTCATTCATTCCAACATGGACAGTGAAAGGAATTGCACTTAAAACTCTGGTCGTATAATTCCGGGTGTTGTTGCCTTAAATAATACATCCATGGTTGTTGCACCAAAACAATGAGTATGTGTGAGCATAGTTGATTTTATTATAGCCCACCAGATGGCAGCACAAAATAACATGGAGATCTCCAGATACTGGAGCCTCCAGTCTGGAGCCTGCATTTTCCCTAAACACGTAAGCTCGAAATTCAGCAGAAAGTGGTTTGAATAGAGAATATAAAGTCTGCAGTGGGGTGTTTCGCTCATCTGACAAAACATATAGCAATTGACACAAAATAGGGGAGACTGGGGACGGTTGCAACCCTTTCTGCATTTCTCTCATTACTCAGAGACTATTTGGACTAGACCAACCAAATTTGTATATATTAAACTTACATCTGTCTGCTAATTACCCGTACCATTTAAAGATGATTACATATGACATATTGTTCACAATATTTATTTGAATGGAAGAAGTCAGATGTTGCAACTGATCCCAACCCTGGGGACAGTTGCAACACGACCAGGGACGGTTGCAACATGTTAATAATTAAAAATAGCCTATTATGAATGTAGATCAGTTCATTTCAGTCTATTAAGGCCAGTGGGCAGATTCTCAGTAAATAAAAGATCATAGCACAGGGAATGCAACACAATAAAAGACATTAACATTATATTCTGATTGTCTGTTCAGCAGATTTATGGCTGATGGGACAGACAAGTGTAAATGATGATGATTTTGATGCTTGGAAACTTTAATTGAAAGACATGTTTGACACCAATCTTGTTGCATTGGCTTACAGCACAGTTTGGTGATTTTGATGCTTCAGTTTCAGGTTAGCAAACCATAGTCAAAACATAGTAAAACATAGTCATCGGAGTCTTATCGATAAAAATGCTGCTGTTGTCCCTTCTTACAAAAAGTACAGGAGCATTGTTTACTGTCAATAAAAGTTCTCAAATACTTCCAATTTACTTTGACCACCTGGCTCTTAGTGGTGGTTTGTTGAAGAAGATAAAAAGGCGTCATCACACCAGTGTATTAAATCATCAACCAGGGGCGTTTCTAGGATTCAAAGACATCAGGGGCTTAGCCCCAAGGGGAGTCTTAGTTTGGTGCGCCCGTAGCGCACATAGAAATAAAACTTCAGGGCTGGAAGCTGGAAGCATGCCGTAGACAACAGAGCTGTGACTCTGTTGTCTCTCTCATCTCCTCTCATCATCCCCACTTGTCTCTCTACTCTACTCTTTTTGTTGTCTCTGTGTCTTGTCTCTCTCTTCTCTCCTCTCTCTGTTTCACTTCTCTCCTGTTGCTATCTGTCTCTATAGCCCCTTTCACACATGCAGCCTGTTCCATTAATGTCACGGCATTGGGGTCATGTGTGAATGGAGCCGGTGTCAAAATGCCGTCAAATCAGTTCTTGCAATTTCCCTGCTCAAGACGTTGTAACGTTACTAGTAAAGTTCTGGAACGACTGTATGTGTGAACAATGCCATAACATTACTGGCACAGGCACGCACAACGTTAGGACGCTCTGACGTAGGACGCTTTGACGTAGGACGCTCTGACGTAGGACGCTCTGTCGGAGGACGTTCTGACGTAGGACGCTCTGA
>OMLI01093480.1:0-12885 GCA_900302605.1 Rondeletia loricata
GGCATGCTGACTGCAGGAATGTCCACCAGAGCTGTTGCCCGTGAATTGAATGTTAATTTCTCTACCATAAGCCGTCTCCAAAATCGTTTCACAACCTGATCAACTCTATGCGAAGGAGATGTGTTGCACTGCATGAGGCAAACGGTGGTCACACCAGATACTGACTGGTTTTCTGACACCCCCCCCCCTGCAAATCTGTGAAATCCATAGTTCAGTGCCTAATAAATGTCTCTTTTCAAGATAAAACTGCACAGTGTAGAGTGGCCTTTTATTGTGACCAGCCTTAAGGCACACCTGTGCAATAATCATGCTGTCTAATCAGCATCTTGATATGCCATACCTGTCAGGTGGATGGATTATCTCGGCAAAGGAGAAGTGCTCACCAACACAGATTTAATCAAATTTGTGAACAAAATTTGAGAGAAATAGGCCTTTTGTGTACATAGAAAAACTCTTAGATATTTTTGTTCAGTGTATTCAGTTTCATCATCCCTGTACGGATTTCAGTTCACTATCGCTAGTTGGTATGCAGAGCATATTTTTTGCGCAGCATACCGTTATGTTTTACTGGAACTTCTCTGAAAAGGGAGAGAGATACACAATCAACTGTTCTGTTGTCATCTGTGCAGGTTTGAATGTCATATTGCATGATGGAAACAAGTTCAGGACCTTTTGTGTTATCCTTGACAATGTTTCTTCACAGGCATACATGTTATGTGTTGTAAATTTGTCAAAGGAAGGACGTTTTGTTGGTATCTGGGTGAGGATCTGAACACTCCTCTGTGGTTCCCTGCTGCAGGTGAAGCGGACATATTCCCAAGGAACGTACCGTGCCGGGGCCATGCGGCAGGTCAGCCTGGTTGGGGCTGTGGACGAGGAGGTCGGGGACTACTTCCCTGAATTCATCAGTATGTTAGAGGAGTCTCCTTTCTTGGAGGTTAGTTTGTTTTTCATGTGTGTGTACATATGCGTACATAGCTTAGCCAGTGGACGTGTGAATATCTGTGATTTTCATGTAATGTGTGTGTACGTGTCATTGTCTGACTCAGTATTTTGCTCTCTGTGTTTACGCAGCGGACTCTTCCCTGGGGAACGTTCTCCAGTCTGCGGCTGCAGAGTCCCACCGACAGTGACGACGGCCCCATCATGTGGGTCAGACCTGGTGAACAGATGATCCCTATGGCAGACATGCCAAAATCGCCATTCAAAAGGAAAAGGTGGGTCGAGTTATTGAGTGGTTGAATTGTTACCAGTGGATGGATGTTATTAGCTGTCCGGCATCTTCATGTGTGAAAGCAAAACATTTAGTTTGAAGTAGGGCTAAACCACATCTTATTGAAACTAGGGGTGTCGCGATATACCGGTTTTGCGATAATCGTGGTATTTTAAAAATGAAAATACTAATATGTACATAATCGTGATATATCGTGGCTGGATTATTTAACTTCATGTGACTGTTTCAGTTGATAATCTGATGAATTTTATTTGTTGACTGCCATGAAAAATTCATTGTGATCAGTTGTTTTCAGTTTTTAAAGAGAAAACAAAAAACATTGGAGCAAAATAAAGTTAAAGATGCATTTTAAGTGATCTCATAATTTTTTTAACGATTGCTATAGATATCGTGATAATATCGTTATCGTGAGATTTTTTGCCATGATAATCGTATTGTGAAAATTTGATATCGTGACAGCCCTAATTGAAACACTGTCCGCTCTTCTCTTACCCACACATCCTATGTACAGGTACTTAGCACTTCCTCAAATGTACTATGTCTGTGTAAATAAATGTATTTCAGGTCCACCAATGAGATAAAGAACCTCCAGTACCTACCTAGAGCCAGTGAGCCTAGAGAGATGCTGTTTGAGGACCGTACGAGAGCCCATGCTGACCACATTGGTCAGGGGTTCGAGAGGCAAACCACTGCTGCTGTAGGCGTGCTAAAGGCTGTGCGCTGCGGAGAGCAGTGAGTACACTGACATCTTTTAATGTTTTTATCACACACACCTCTACACATTTACATAGAACAACTTTACAACTGTTTTGTCCAACTTGGACTGGAAAATAATCTTTGGCCTCACACCAGGCACAAAAAACACAGTACAAGACATTACAATAACACCACAGATGACGGTCGGATTGTGTTCAGATTTTCATACCAAACAGTTATTGAACACAAAGTACATAGTGAAAGGGACTCTCTGTATTGCCTTACAGCAGTGACGCTCCTGCACGGATCACCAAAGACGTTGTGTGTTTCCACGCTGGAGATTTCCCTGATGTGGTCATGAGACTACAGCTGGACCTCCACGAACCTCCGCTGTCACAGGTGGGTCAGATTCCTCACTGCGTCCAGTAGGAGGTGGTATGCAATTAACAGGAACACACTGTAGGGATGCACCAATAATGGCACTGAAACTGCTGGTACAGAGTCGGTGCTAAACAATAAGTCTCAGCTGTTATCAAGTATTTATCTGATCCATTACTTTGACTAAATTACTAAAATTACAAAAAGTATCCAGTTTTCTCTGCTAGACAGATCAAACATCTAACATCCTATGTGTGCTAAAAGGCAGAAAATCAAGTTGCTTTGAATTCTGACATGTCACATTGGCTCTTGGTAATCAATTTAGAATTGGAAATTCTCCAATGCCATACTTTCAGCATGTACTTGGTCAGATGTTTGATTCATGATCCGTATCTGTGCATCCCTAATGTGGAATTCCTGCATGGAGAATTATTACTCGGCCCGTTTTTCACATTTCCTAGTGCCTGTTTATTTTTATTATGGGATTATTGAATTTCCTCTGCTCCTGTCACTCCCTCTACAGTGTGTACAGTGGATTGACGATGCCAAGTTGAACCAGCTGAGGAGGGAGGGGATCCGATACGCTCGTATCCAACTCTACCACGATGACATCTACTTCATCCCCAGAGGAGTGGTCCACCAGTTCAAAACTGTCTCTGCTGTCTGCAGTCTGGCTTGGCATATCCGGCTTAAACAGTACCACCAACAAGAAGTGGAGGAGGAGGAAGAGGTGAAGGAAAAGGATGAGGAGAAGAGTACACCCAGACAAATGCCACTTCAAATCAAAGAGGAGGAGGAGGAGGAAGAAGATGAGGACGAGGAGGTAGAGGGGAAGAAAGAGTGTGACTCTCCCACACTGACACTGACAAAACTGGAGAATCAGGATGCTGAGGAAAGGGAGGGGCTGCCCTCACATGGACCCACACAGATTTGCAAGGAGGAAGAGCTAGAGAAGGAAGCAGAGATGGAGAAAAAAGCAGAGATGAAGGACTTGTCACCGACAGATTCTCTACCCTTTGTCAAGAAGGAGAGAGATGACGGTATACTCGCACACACACTATTGGAGCCCAAGGCTGAGGAAGCTGAGAAAGAGGAAGGTAAGGGAGGGGGAGATGGCAGTGCAGGCATGTATCAGACACCGCATAAGGGGGATGAAGAGGGTGGAGAGGGTAGTGTACCCTCAAAGTCACTACAGCAAATTAGGAAGGAGAATAATGTGGAGGAAGAGAGGCAGCAAAAGACAACTCTACAAGGTCATGGTCTGAAAGAGAAAACTAAAGATAGTATTACAAGCATTTATACCCCACCACAAATCAAGAAGGAAAAGGAGAAAGGAAAGGGCAAAGA
The DNA here is from genome assembly GCA_900302605.1 of Rondeletia loricata. Classification (NCBI taxonomy): domain Eukaryota; kingdom Metazoa; phylum Chordata; class Actinopteri; order Beryciformes; family Rondeletiidae; genus Rondeletia; species Rondeletia loricata. The sequence continues at coordinate 3,656 of OMLI01093480.1, forward strand.
CAGAGAGAGAGATGAAAAGGAAAGGGGGAAAGAGAAGGAGAAGAAGGAAAAGGATAGGAGTAAAGAGAAGGAAAAGGAGAGGAGGGATCGGGGGAAAGAAAGGGATAAAGACAAGGAAAGAATGAGAGAACGGGAGAAAGTCAAGGCAGAGGCTGGAAGAGAGGGTAGTACATCAACACACCCATTGCCACAAATGAGGAAAGAAGAGGACAGGACAAGAGAGGGCAGTAAAGCATCTCTCACTTCTCTGCCTGCTCAGAGGGAGGAAAAGGGGGTCAGGGAGTCAGATGCAGCCTTGAAGACACAACCTCACGTCAAGAGAGAGAAAGAGCAAGAGACAGACAGAGGCAGCGCACAGACAGCATCTCACTTACGGCCAGAGAGAGAGGAGGCTCGAGAATCCTGCACGCACAGACACAAGCCATCGCACGGGAAGAAGGAGAAAAGCGGGCACAGAGAGGGCAAAGAGAGCAACGCCTCATCTACACAGGCATCACAAGCCAAGATAGGGAGAGAGGATGGGAAGACGGGCACTCCTAAGCACGCGCATGTTCAGGTTAAGAAGGAAGGAAAGAAGGATAAAGACATCAACAGTAAGGAGGAGAGGAAGAAGTCAAACCCTGCCTCGGGTTCTGCCCCGCCGGAACATAAACCACCACGGACGCTCATCACCTTTGACCTCTTTAAGCCAATGGACGCTCACCAAACCCTGCCCCTCTCCTTCACAGACAGTAGACCTAAGATCCACCATCACAGTGACTCTCGAGGCACTTCTTCAAAGTCGGGATCCGATAGCCGGACAATTGTGCCCTCCAAAGGACCAAAAGTAAAGGACACAATACAGGCAAAACCTGCAACGCCCCTACAGGACACGCGGCCGCAGCACTTGTTAAAACAGCCCCTTAAACCACACACACCCCAAACACAGAAAGACTTTTTAATATGAATGTCTAGATGTCTAGTCTTCTTTCTACTGTACAACTTACGCCGAGGCTATGTTGAAATATTTGAAAATGCATCCTTCCTTCAGATATGAACTGGTCTTTTTTTTTTATGAGGTTGGAATAGGTGAAAAGACGCATTCCATTACTTTGCCGACACCAACACAGCCGTGGCACTTCAGTGATGTCGTGAAAGGAGGATGTGCTCTCCAAGTATTTTAACAGGGCCTAAGAATGTAAGCTAAGTAGCTCACTTCATGTTTGTTAGCGAATGTACGTAGGCTCTATATAAAATCTGTTGTGTGACCTGTGTGTGAGTGCCTGTGCACTACTTAGCTTCGCTCTTAAAGCACCTATTTTAGGTACTCGACTAGCCAATCTGAAAACAACCCTCCTTACTCCCTGCTATAGGAATTACCCACGTTCATTGTTTGGAATATGTCAGAAACGTATTAAGCTCCTAATGAAAACCTCTCTTTGCCATATTGCTTTAATCGATCTGGTTTGTAGTTTAACACTCCAAAATAGGAGAAAGTGGTTGTTTTCAGACTGGACTTTATTTGTTTGACTCACACAGGGCTGTAAATGATACTGTATGTACCGAAACTGTACAGTATAGATGTATTGGCACCAATGTGAGAAAATGTATACAGAAATTGCATATATTTTTTGTAAGACAAGTTTTATTTTACATAGAACTTATTTATATCATTTACTGTCGTTTTTATTTGAAACCAATGTATGTGAAAAAATTGTTGTAAATACATTTTATTTCCTAAGATAAGACTTGGTAGTGTGATTTATACTCTGATCAGAACCTCTCAATAAATGGTTCAAAGTATTGACTTGGCCCTCTCATTGCTGTGATCGATGTTAATGTCTCCAATGCATTCCTATTCATTAGCTGCCAGTGCAGTTCAGGTTTCCATATTTTTGTCTTTGATTTTTTGACTTTGGATAAATACTGCAAATTGTTAGTACAATGAGATCACAGGTAGCTTCCTTCGAAGGATGTAAACCAAACATTTTACAAAGAATAAATACATCTTTACACAGTGGATTTTTTAAGTATTTGCTGGATATTCTGAATTGACATTCAGATTGTGTCAGTGGCAGAGGGAGTAATAGATGTAATAAATTATGCCTTTGGCCCACACTGAAATTACCAATGGTATAATCATCCCATCATGTATGGATAGTGATTTTTTTTATAAATACTTTTTTGCTGATTCATCCAGCTCTACTGTTTAACAGAAATTATAAAACACGATACTGTTTTATGTATTACCTTTTCAGCAGCGATTTCATGAACAGGCATTGTGTAGCTCAGTGGCACACAGTGCAGATCAGATAATTTTATGCCGTCAATACAAAGTTTCACGATCAGACAGACAACTGGTTTCAGTGTGACAGGGATCCCACGTTCCATAATTGTGTGTACATGTGTGTGTTCTCTTTTAAAAAGTGAAGAGCTGACTTGTAGATAAACATTTCATGCAGCGAGTTCCTTGTGTGCATATTGTACATCTCAATTAAAGATCATGTGCGCTTCAGTTATCAATGACATCCACATGAAGAAATCAAATAAGTCATTTTGATAATTTCAAAGTCTATCAGTTTGTGAAATTGTTTTCCCCCACGTAAGATGCAGTGCCCCCTTTTTGGCCAATCGGGAACAACAGTTAAAATATCCATTATGTGGGAGACAAAGTCTTAATCTTTATTAAATATATAAGCGGGTGCTTAAAAGTATGAAACATGTTTCCCATAATGAACTGCATATATGCACAAAACACCATGACCTAGCTCAAACAAGGGAAGAGATATGCTTGGGTATATTTCTCAGATAAGTGCAAGTCAGTGTAATTGGGTAAATGCCAGATCTCAATGGCAAGACGCATCACTCACTAAAGCAAAAATAGTAGAGACAAGCTAAGATGGCACATAGATAACCTTCCTGTCTCCTTCGGAGAGCACAGTTTGTTTCTGTTTACATTTCCATCTCTCAACAGGTTTCAAACATACCCCCCCGGATCTAGAAGTCAGAAAAATATAAATTTAGTGTCAATGTTTAGAACGCCATTACCCTGTTGTGAAACCCATGTGATGCAATACAGGAAATGAAAGGTGAATTGTCTCGGTTTCCCCCCGTCTTGTACCCAGTCTCAGCTGGCAGGATAAGCCTAGTTTATACAGTAAAAATCGAATTCCCCTCTACCCCATTTCAGTTACTCCTGCCACTGAAGACAAGCCAACAGGTAGTAATGCCAATGCCAACACAAAGTAGAGGTTGGCTTTATTCTGAAAGTGACTAATGGTGTTTGACTGGTGTTAGGAAATCCTTCCTTTGAACCAAGTTCCAACAGCATCGCATAAGGGCGCATAGACAATCAGTCCCTAAGTGGTGAGAGATGTTCATGTATCAAAAAGGTCTCCCCTTAAGTACATTTCTTTTCTAGAGAGGCATCACATCTATTTCACACATTCAGTTCAGAAGAGTCCCATCTTTAATTTCCCCCAGTTCAGTCCCTCCTGTAGTGGAATACGCTGTAACCCAGCTCCACCAGCGCCCCACCCAGCAGCACCCAGAGAGGGATGCACACCACACTGAGCCACATGTCTGTGAGCTTCTCCAGACGGGAGCACAGTGTCAGACAGAAGGCCAGCTTCAGCAGCAGGGCCAGCAGGTACCACAGCCTCCGCTTCAGGGTCTGCTCGCCGTCCCTGGGGTCGTACCCCGGCTTACAGCGACCTGACATTTTCACCACCAGCATGAGGATGAGGATGGTGTCAAAAGTCCAAACGGGGATGAAGATGAAGAACCAGTTCCAGTGAATCTTGGAGTCCAGCTTGAGGACCAACATGATGAGGAAGATAAGGGTGAAGGTCCAAGAGAGGAGCACTCGCTGGGCCAGGGACATTTTCATCTACAAAGGACTGGCAAATAGCCAATATCCACACCCAGGGAGCCTGAGGAGGACCAGCCTGGAAATTAAAGTCAAGGTGCCTCAATGAGACACAGGGTGTTTTGAAAATATCCTAACATAAGTCTCACTGACATTACCTGACCATAACACTCTATTAGTGATCAAATTCAGGTGATACTACAAAACATCTAGCCTAAATATACATTATCGACACGATTAGTCTAATGTTATTAGCCAAGCTATCGACCATCACTAGGCTTACATAACTGTATATCTCTCTGACTGTTAAAAGCGAGGCATCCCTTCACTTTTACTTAAACTTACTTACTTATAAAAACTAATTCAATTTTCATTTTCAATGTTTTGCTGATTCATCCAGCTCTGGTTTAACATAAATGATCAAACACAATACAGTTTTATGTATTATCTTTTCAACAGTGATTTCATGAACAGGCATAGTATCGCTCAGTGGCACACAATAAAAGGTTTCACGAGACAGACAACTGATGTGAGACTTGCTGTAACGCTGTTAGCTAACGTTAGCTAGCTACGACCCACCAAGTTAAACCAAGTGAAAATATCTTTAACATAAGTGTCTTACCACGTTCACAAGAGGGGCCAATCTGTTTAAAGTAAGCCTGCAATCTAAACGACCAGCTGTCCACCATGAAGAGAGATGTCAATACTTTTCAACATAGGATTTAATTAGTTTTTGCAACAAGGCAGCATGAACCAAGCCAATGCCTTCAGAAGTTGTCAGTAGTAACGGAGTCACTTCCGGTAAGTCTTTTCAAAACAAAGGCATGAGTTTATCAAAGCTATCGTATTTGAGAGCAACACCCTGGATGTGTTTTATTTTGAAAGATGGGTGCACTTGGTTGGTAAATTATTGTGGATTATTATAAGAAGCTTTATGGAGCTTGTTAACAGAGTAATGGTGCGGAACTTTGGCTGAGTGTTTATCTTCCGGCGGCAGCTGTATTTGCATCCTCCCCTTTTTCATAACGACCAACCAAATTACATAATGAATGTATTCATGATATAACAATAATGCAAACAACACTTCCATAGTTTTAGGCAATGCTAATCAGGGTAATTACTTAATCTCTAGTTAATCCATTTACTGCAAAAACAGAACAAGAGGAAGAGACACCATGAGTTACATGTTATTCAAATTTATTTATTTAAATTTTAATGGGCTAGTATAACAAATTAATAGAAATTACAACTTCATAGACATCATAGATTGTCAAAAAAGTAAAGTACAAAACGCTTGAGGTAAAACATCATTGAAAAAGATTCAGTTAAAAAGCCCTTATTAAAATCTCAATTCATTTTAAGTTAAAAGCTCACTTCACAATATCTAGCTGTCCTAAAAAACAACAATGCACTTTTATTTACAAGGTAGTGGTGGTGCAAATTACAGTGTATGAGACAACATTCAGTCAAAATGTTCATTTCTTTGTCAAATGTAAACAATAAACAATCATCTTCCTTAAACTCCTGTTGTAGAAAGCCTAACACAGAAAAGCAGATGAAACAAATGTCATCACATTGATGTTTGCTCTAAGAAGGAACTTTAGCATTAGACCTCTGTGAGCGCTGAAAATAAAAACAATTCAACAGTCCACATTTTCATAAGACATGGTATCAAAGTGAGAGCAGAACACCTAATTACTGTGTTGCTGTCGACCGGTAGACAACAGAGTGTAAAAAAAAGTCAATTTGTTGTGAGATGCAGAATACATACACACAAAACAAGTCAATGAAAATCCAAAACAGGCTGCGCTAATCAAATCAGCAACGTTTGTGTTCTTTTCCCATGTAAATGGTGGCTAGGAAGAGGTAAGAAATCGCCGTTGTCGTGTGAAAACCTTGTAACTCCAATTCTGGTAATTTTCATGTTTTAACTTCAGTTGAAGGATTACATGCTCCTCTATGGGCTGAGATAATTCTCCTACCTCTTGGGCTTATGAAACCCTTTCAAACCCCATTGGATAATGTCAAAAATGCATCATCATCAAGCTAAAAACAAGGCTGCTGTTTTTCTTAGTTCCTGAAAAGTTGCCATTTTGGAGATATAAAGTTTTCACCGACATTGAAGAAACGCACTTGGAATGGACTCACCATGGAATCTAAACATACGAAGTAAGGAAGATGTTACCCCTTTTATCAAACATAGTTGTAAGATCTTTATCCCCAAATATTAAAGTACAAACTGGAGGGGAGCATGGGCCCTGGCCTGGCCCTGCAACAGCTCCTAAAGGCAACCCCAGCTACACAGTGCTCTGCCTGCTGTCCCGACTGTATCCCATAGCCTCTGAGGAGTGGGGTGGGAAATCAATGAATATCCCATCTGAGTCAGAGTCTGTGGACTCTAGCACTTGTCCAATGATGGTTTCAGGGCTGGATGATCCACTGGGAGGTGTGGAGGATGCACCCTTACTCAGGTCAGTAAGTGTTGTTGTGGCCTCAGTTCCGTGGAGGGGTCCCGGGGAATGGATGGGAAGGATGGAGGGAGAGGAAAGAAGCAATTCCATGGCACTGGCTCCTCCTTGTACGATACCTGTGAAGGAGAGGAACCAACACAAACAACAGTAATACCAGTATAGCATTTGAGTACACTTCAGAGACAAAGAGATCTCTGTTCAGTTCTCATTCTTTGATTTCATTTCAATGATGGACACCTACATCTGAATTTCTTGCGGTAAAACGGTACTGTACCATTGAATTGAGAGCCCACACAAAGTCTGTTGGAGGAGGAGCTGGACAGCTCAGATCCCGAGGCCAGGTCAGCGTAGGCAAGTCCTTGTTCCTCCAAGCAAGATATGATCTCGCAGGCAGAGTGGCGCCGAATGCCTCCACTGCCAACCGAGCTTGCATCTGGGTCATATTCAGCCACTGGGGTCAGCAGGAGAGGGATATTGTAGCTTTTAGATCGGACCACTGGGTTTTTAGATGGTTGATCCACAGGTTTGGGCCAGCACCACTGTAAGCGCTTCTCTGCAAGACAAAAGTGGGAAGGAGAGAGGGAAGGTATTAGCTGGTAGTAGAGCAGTAGTGAGGTGTTGATTAAGGTACATTACTCTTTTGATCCAAAACATCAATAGTGAGACCCTCCGACAGCCACATGCCATTATGTCTCTGCTGTCAGATTTATGTACACATGATTCACTGTCTTACCTAGAACGCAACAATGGTCCTCCGTACCATCTCCAGAGTAGAGCCCATGGGTGCCCAGGTAGGGGGAAACCACCCTTTGAACCAGAGACTCCAGTCTCAGGTAGTCCTCATTCGCACCACGTGGCTCATGGACCCCCTGTGAACAGACAGGAGACAGGCATGTAAGTATGCATTTAAGGGTGTAATCACACCTACGGTCTGTTTTCTTTAGTCTGAAGTGAACCATAGTTGAAAAGTTTACTTTGTTGCATTTATGTATTTGGTTCGTTTAGGTTCACACAGCCCAATTACAAGCAAACCAGGGCTTGTAAACAAAAGTCACATGGACTCAGAAGTAGCTTGTTTATTGGACAGAGTTTTGGTAACCTGTCATCCTGCGAGGTTAGAGATTTTGGTGGCGAATCTGATTCCAGTCCCTGTAACTTTAGCTAAGCATGATGGACTTGTGCTCTTTGCTGTAATTTACCTTCTCCAGTGTTCGTACCAGTTAAAGGGCCTATATGTAAATTGTTACTCTTACTGACACCGGTGGCCGTTAGAGGAACTGCAGTCAGTCTCTTACATGCGCTCCTGGCTCGTGCGTGCCCCGTGTGTGTGTGTGAGAGGCAGGCTCGGGAACGCGCATAACGTCACATACGGTAGATTTGCCGTGAAAACTCAGCCCGAGTCCTCCCCAGTCCTGCTCATACAGAGACTGAATGGCTGAATAGAGAGAGACGCGGCTGGTGTCATTAGTTCTCATTAGTTATGGAGAATTCACTCATTGGCAATAAAAAACGCTTAATGAATTAATTTCGACCGAAAATTTACATATAGGGCCTTTAAATCAAGTAATCAAACTCATGCGAGTAAAGCAAGGCCAAATTTAGCCTTACTTGCTGTCTGAACGTACTCCTAAATGTTGGTCTTACGCTGCTTGCCTGAAAATCTGCATCAACACCTTTAGTAGGACACCTCAGATTTTTTTTTTAAAATCGGTATTTTTTGAATCCTTAGGATGTCTAAAATATAGATTTTGATGATCCCATGTCAAAATCCTGGGAGAAATTTGTTTTTTTCAATGTTTTATTACCCCTATGAGACCTGTGGACCGCAAAGATAGGGGTATCATTGGAAACTAGACAACCTAAGGTTTCCATTGGTGACAAGCTTGTTATGCTCACCTGTTGGGAAGCAAACAATGATTCAAAGTTATGCTCAATTTTCGCAAGGAAAAAACTGCCATGGCCATTTTCCAAAGGGTCCCTTGACCTCTCACCAAAATATATCTGAGTGAAAATGTGTTCTATAGGTACCCACAAGCCTCCCCTTTACAGACATACCCACTTTATGCTAATCGCAAGCAGTTTTGGGCAAGAATCAAGCAGTTTTCTGCATAATGGGGTCCCTAAAAAGTATTGGAATTGCATAGATGGAGTATGACTGCAAAGCTGAGACTCTTGTAGATCTAATGAGCCCAACTATAGGCTATTCATGGGTGAGGATGTTAGTCCCTATAGTAGCCATTTCATTGTAGTGAGACAAACTAGACCCTGTATGAAAAGCAATAACGTATCCTATATCCTATAATAAGAGAGAGAAACAGATAATTTTGTTCACCCATAGCTTGGCCATCTCAGGTGCAATCGCGCTGAAACTTTCAGGACATGTAAAGAGCTCCCCGCCGGGTGACCTAACGGAGCCAGAATTTTCATTTTTGTCTTTGGGGCCATGCGGGACTGTTATCAATTTCAGCCTATCACGGAGCCTCAATTTCAGCGTATCACGGAGCACTATGCCCTTATTTGGGCTATGCGCGTGCACACAGACATTTTCTCCAGCCACAGCTTGGCCATTTAACATGAAACTTACTTACTGGACACGATCGCGCTGAAACTTTGAAACTTACTGGAATTTACTCGCCACTTACTGGACACGTAAACAGAGCCGGATTTTTCATTCATACGGTAAGTGCCTGTGTGTGACTATTACGTGAAGAAGTTCTTTTTTTCAATGTGCTTTGATTTTGTGTAGCACACACAGTCCCAACGATCCCGTCCCGGGTCCGGGAGATTGGCACTCTAAAGTATTGATGACATAAAGTTGTAAAACGGACGTGGCCCCCGGCGTGGAGCTCTTTACATGTCCTGAAAGTTTCAGCGCGATTGCACCTGAGATGGCCAAGCTATGGGTGAACAAA
>OMLI01093503.1:0-14293 GCA_900302605.1 Rondeletia loricata
AGGGATTTTTGTTGTGTTTTTAGGCTGTATTTTAGCCTACCTATTTTTCTCTGGGTTTGATTGCTCTGTAGCTCTGTCTTGTCAGCTCTGTGCCAAGGAGGTTTGTCTATTCATGAATATATAGCCTAATGTAACCTGATGCCAGGACCGTTTCGCGGACTCGCGGACCCGCTCCCCCCCCGCACCCAATCCATCTCCACCGCTGCTCACGGCCATTTGTTTGGCATCTTTCAAACTGTTTCAGTAGGAGGACAGGACACTGACTGATATTGGGGATTTCCTACCCCTTTAATGCAGGAGTCGTGCAACGAGCGGGATTTACATTGGGAGAAACGGGGAATATTTTTATTTGTAATTTTTTATCTTCGAATTTCGAAGAAAGTTCTAATAGTGCCCGGTGATTTTCGAATAGCACTTTTGCTAGAAAGTCCCATCCCTATTAAATACCTCGTATATGACTGGACTCAGGAGCCCAACCCATCTAGACTAGGTAAAAACCTCGTATATGACTGGACTCAGGAGCCCAACCCATCCAGAAGAGAAGAAAATGGCTGGCCGCTTGCTGGTGTGGATATTTGCTATTTATGTGCAAACTAGCAGAAATCACGTGATTAGGGGTTGAGTCAATATGGTCCTCATCATTCCAAACCATGGACATTGCAAGAGAGAGGGGTTGAATGGGCTCCTGAGTCCAGTCATATACAAGGTTTTTACCTAGTCTAGTTTTTTAAGACTGTTTGACTTTGAAGCCTGTCGAATCACACCATCCAGGTTTTACTTAAGACATTAAACTGTAATATGTCTAGACTCGCCAGATGGTTAGGTTAATGTTGCTCCATTTAGAGAGATTGGTGGGCTGTCGACACATCAGGAACGGTTCTGCTGGCTTCCTTCTCCCATGCATCTAATGAACCGATCGATGATTGGCTGGAGAATTCCCAGGTTTAGATCACAGGCTCATTAAAAGGTAGGGATAGAAAGCTACACACGCATACGCACAGAAAATGGAAAGCCATTGATATGATGCCTTTGTCCTTCACGGACGATCGGGCACAGACAGTCTAACTGTCGATATTTCTCATTAGGCCTTGGCAAATTGGTTTATACAGAAATGGAGCGGCGGCAAAATAACTTCAGATTTATGAGTGCAGTATGTTATAGTGTTACAGTGAATAGAGCAAGTTATTATCAAGGGCTAGACCTATTTTAAATAAGTTAAGCTAGATTGTGGAAGTTATTGTGAATCGGGCTTAAGGGGAAGTACCACTGCCTTTAATTACATTGTTCCCTAAGCACATATTCTGTGTGTGTGTTTTTTTGTGTGTGTCTGTTTCATGTAGGAGGTGTCACAACATTTGTGGCGCTGTATGACTATGAGTCACGGACAGCATCTGATTTGACCTTCAGGAAAGGCGACAGGCTGCAGATTGTCAACAACACGTAAGAAATAACTAGCATTTGTCTCTGTCTGATGTAAGGAAGAGGATTAGGGCCATTGTAAAAAAAATGATTTCGAGATTAAAGTCATAATAAATAAAAAACATTACAATAATAAAAGTCATAACTTTACAAGATTAAAGTTGTAAAGTTATGAGAATAAAGTTGTAAAGTTATGAGAATAAAGTCATAAAGTTACGAGAATAAAGTCATAGTTATGAGAATAAAGTCATAACATAACCCACAATGCATCAATGATGAGAAACATGTCAGAATATGGCCGGAGTACTAATGCAAGCATCATCAGAGTGTTAAAATGGAGGTGGACGATTTAGTTAAGTCATACTTTAGAATAGGGTTTACTAACAAGGAAATCCTTGGTCTTTTGGCGTATCAACACCAAATTATCATTAGTATTCGGACACTAAAGTGGTTGTGTAGGAAATTGAATTTATTTAGGAGCAAGAACCGTTCGTGTCCGAATACTAATACTCATTTTTAAGCTGCATTAGTACTCTGGGGCCAGACTTGACTTTATTCTCATAACTTTATGACTTTATTCTCGTAACTGTATGACTTTAATCTCGTAACTGTATGACTTTATTCTCGTAACTGTATGACTTTATTCTCATAACGTTACGACTTTAATCTCGTAACTGTATGACTTTTATTATCATAATGTTAAAATAAAATAAAAAATGTAAATTATGACTTTAATCTCGTAAAGTTATTACTTTATTCTCGAAATCTTTTATTTTTATTTATATTTTTTACAATGGCCCTAATCCTCTTTGGTTATACAAATCTAAATGAACACTTTTGTAGATGCACATATGTTCATGAGTGCTCAAGCAGTCATGCAAACTTGATCTGAATTTGCACAGACATGGACATGGAACCAGAGTGAGAGCTAGAGCTGGTAACTGTGGACCGCAGTGTCCGGTCCTCCCCATCTGTTGACTAAAACGGAGCGGAGCGGCACTTTGTTAATGCATTCTGTTGCTCTCAGGGAACTAAGGTCACCACAGACACTTTATAGAGCTTGTCATAACAAAAAACGAAATTCCCATTCCATCCCTCCAAACATAGCTTATCCTATTAATATTCAGTTTGTCTCTGAGATTTATTTTCCTTCATTGTAGGACGTCATGTTGTAGTGCGTAATCAAGAGGCAATGTAAAAGATTTGGATACGTATAACAGCACAAATATTTCAGTGGTAGGAAGTGAAACATTTTATGTGTATGTAAAAGCCACCATTTCCAAGTCAAAGCATCTGGAGCGTAGTTCCCATGCAGGTGTTCAAAATCAGAATAAAGGTGTTTTTTCTGTGGTCTCCTTCCATAACGTCCTGCCATAAGTCTGGTACTGTATAGTAGGGCTGAACGATATATTGAATTCATATTAATATTGCAATATGAAACAACGCAGTATCTACATTGCAAAAGGGAATTGGGTACATGGGTGTTTATTTAATAAATGTTTTATTTACATGCAATCAATGCGTGGGAAGTAGTGAGAATAAGAAGTGTGTGGCAGGCATGCCTCCAAGTCCAGAAATGCCATATAATATGAGGATTTAATCATTAATGGACAGTGTAATGGGATATATTTTCACAATCTACTATTGTATAGCTACTGAAAGTGTTACAAACCACATTAAAATGTAATGTAAACTAGACTTTACAAGAAATAATACTGCAATATCTGTCAAAAGCCCTACTGCATAGTCCCACAGCATATTCGGCTCCTCTGTCTGTGCTGTGCTGCTTGCCTTGCTGTGTCTCCCTGCTGTGTTTTGATGTGTCTGCTGTGTCTGTTATCTCTCCCTCTCTCTTTCTTTCTCATGCATCATGGTTTCTCCTAGGAGAAAGTACAGCTTCAGGTCAGTAATACATAATGCAGTAAAAATCTCAGGCAACCTTGTGTTCACAGTCCCATTACTGATGCCATTTACTTGATGATGCCCATAGTGTAACTGCTTAATATCAGAATCACAGAAAACTGAGACATAAACTAATTTGGTGAACTTGGTATAAAAGCCATTGTAAGTCGCTCTGGATATAGAGCATCAGCTAAATGCCTAAAATGTAAATATGAAATGTAAACGGAGGGAATAAAGGAATAAAAGATTGCCCATCTCTCTTTCCTCTCTCACAGCATCACTCTGTGCACTTAGGTGTGGGATGTGTGGCGAGTGTATGTTTGAAAACCTTAAGCATTAGATTTTCTCCATCATTTCCTTTGTAATGGACATTGTTGGTCTTCACATTCAAACAATATGGAAATGTCAACTTGTATCAGAAATAGACTTCTCAATAAGCCATGCCAAATGAAGACTCAGTCTAAAGTGTCCCATGGTGCAGTCACTGTAGCATCTGAATGTTCAAATACATCTCGTAAATGGTTGCCCCGGTCAGTTTTGTGGGGTTGTGATCATGTTTCTCTCTCTCTCTGTCTCTCTCTCTCTCTCTCAGGGAAGGGGACTGGTGGCTCGCTCGCTCCCTGACAACAGGAGAGAGTGGTTACATCCCCAGCAACTATGTGGCCCCATCCGACTCCATCCAAGCAGAAGAGTACATTACCCTCTCCTCCTTTCGCTCTCTGTCACTCTTAAGAGTTTCTTAGTTTTTTGCCACGGACATCCCAGGCAGTTTTCAATGCAGAACCCAAATGTAGTCTCAATCTCTATATAGCATGTATGATCTTCAGTTGCTTACATGGCAAGGCTGTTTCTACCAGCCGTATAATGTAAGGTATAGAGCCACTATTTTCAGTTATACCATCCTGACAGTCCCATATATTGCCAGTCCAAAAGTAGCACTGCCTGCCTGCTCCAGCCGCTCGCTAGCTTCTCACTGATCTTATTCTCTGTGGCCCACTTTGGCAGGTGGTATTTTGGGAAGATCACTCGGCGCGACTCGGAGAGGCTCCTTCTGAGCTTGCAGAACAGACGAGGAACTTTCTTGGTGAGGGAGAGCGAGACCACTAAAGGTGAGAGAGCGCTGCAGGAACAGACAGAGGCATCACTCCAGAAGCTGCAGTTATTATAAAGACACTTCAATTAGTTCTACTGCTTTTCTGGTGTCTGTTCATAATAATCCATTACATCAGTGGTTCTCAACCTTTTTTGAGAGGTGTAACTGTACAGAATGGTGAACTTTAACACCAAATTATTATTTTTACTCTCCCATTTCAAGCTATATTAATTGGAAAAAGCCTTGAGGAATGCAAATATTACTTATTTCTCAAGAAAAAGGTATTTGTCTCAGATTAAAAACATGATACAATTGTGAATTGTAATCAAATGACAGGCGTAGCCAATGAGCTGTGTGTTTGGCAATGCACCATGTTAGGAAATTCATGCAATATCATAAGAATATTGTGAATACAAAAGAGGTTGGATAGATAAACACCTGAGCTTCTTATTTTGTGCTCGGTGGTCCTTTAAAATCTGTGAAACAAGTACGAGATAACACTTTGAGTTTCTCTGTGTCCCTGCAGCTAAATCTTACTCTATGCAGCAGATGTGATCTTTCTTTGGAGGCGGTAGATCTTTAGGGACTCAATTTGAAAGAGGCAGAACATTCTAATTAAGTTATTATTTGCTAACTTGCAAATGGACTCATGGCACTGTATCTTTGTTCTCTAGGCCTGTGGCGGAGTTATGCATCTCTCTCTGCAAGTCTGCAGTCAGTTCTAGTCCCTGTGACGTAGGTGGGGTCTTAAGGGGGTTGTTTTGGAGGAAGTGGGGAGAAAGGAAAAGAGTGGAGTCGAGTAGGGCTTGTGAATGGATAGGGGTGAATCACTCTGCCAGAACTAGGTCAACCTAGGAGGGTGCTGGATTTCCCCCTGGCTATAAATCTCTGTTCTTCCAGCACACGCACGCACACATGCACATATACCTTGTTTAATACATCCATGACATATACACACATACACACACCGAGGGAGTGGAAGAGTGGCATGAAGGGAAAGGGGAGAGAAGGAAGAATAGTCTGGGGGGAGATGAGTGGGAAAGAGGAAGGATCAGGGAGAGAGGGGGAGGAGCTGTGGCAGGGGGTGTGTTACAGTGTAACACGGGTGAGCTGAAGCGTGACGTTTATATGTTGTATAAAGTGTGAATCATGTTATAATATGCAAGATGCGTTCCATCATTCGTAGGACTGGTGCCCTGAGGCCGCAAGCAAGTTGTGACCCGTTTCAGATCTAAAAAATGGGGGTGAAAATCCACCTTTGTAGCTTTTGTCAGAAGCGTTTGTGTGATCTCATACATTTGAATGGGAGGGCAAATTGGTGCTAAATGGGTTAAATACATTTTGTGTTTGAGGTACATGCTCACTCCCCTCATGTTCCCCTGCTTGTTTGTGTCTTTAGCAGACCTGGGCCATGCAGCATCTGCACATTTTTTAGCATTTGTTTTAACCTGCTTGGACTAACAGGTGGATGGGGGTTGCCTCATACGATGACAGAAAGAGTGCCTGAAAGTTTAAATAATCACAGGAAATAATTATTTTAAAGTCAGTTTAGTATAATTTGCTGTGATTGACAATTGACACCACTCTAATTGTCTTGACACGGTCAACCCCACCCATGCTGTACTTAAAGGAGGTTGAAACAAGAAATAAGAATTATTTGCTAATGCTAAGAAATGTTTGCTAATAGTATTTGACCCAGGTCTGGTCATTAGCTTGGAAGTTAAGTTAGGTTAATGGTTAATCTGTGGGAATAGTATTGATAATGTAGATATCCAGTACATCTGGCCAATATACTGTTAGTTCAGTTACTGTGCTATAATGGATAGAAACTCTGGTTTGGTAGTATCTTCATTGCGCTACATTTGGCTTTCTGATGAGGTGCTTTGTAAACGTTGCAGCCTAGGAAGCGCCACAGAGCAGCTATCATACAAGTCCAGATACCCCTGGTTTTGTTGTTCTAACCTGTCTGTTTCTCTCCCTTGTTCACAGGGGCGTATTGCCTGTCAGTGCTGGACTATGATAACACCAAAGGCCTGAATGTTAAACATTACAAGATCAGGAAGCTGGACAGTGGAGGTTTCTACATCACCTCCCGTACCCAGTTCACCAGCCTCCAGCAGCTAGTCTTCCACTACCGCAGTGAGTACTCAGATGCAGGCATCTACCATCAATGCTCTCTAACAGTAAAGACATGTCAATACCTCTGATAGTTAACAGCCTTTTCTTATACATGGTTGTCCTCCTTCCTCTATCCTTCTCCTCCCTCCTTTCCCTCTTTCAGAGCACTCTGATGGACTGTGCCATGCTCTATCAGAGGTGTGTCCTGTGGCAAAACCTCAGACCCAGGGTCTGGCCAGAGACGCCTGGGAGATCCCCCGAGACTCCCTCCGCCTAGACCTCAAACTGGGACAGGGCTGCTTCGGAGAGGTCTGGATGGGTAAGGACTGCATGCTGCCGCCTTCCCATTTTTTATTTATTGATTTATTCCCCTCAGAGTATGGCAGATACAAGATGCTATCAATATGCAGTGAGGGTTGAATGTACAAAATATTTACGTACTCTTTTCTATTAAAATCTATACCAATCACAAAGGATGTCGATAAAGAGAAGCAGACGAGTCAGAGAACTTTTTTTTAAGCTTTGAGACAATTGAGATGTGGATTGCGCAAAGTTTGCTGCAGCTCAATATCAGGAAGATGCTCTTAATATTTTGTACATTTAGTGTAGTACACGCTCTTTGCATTTGTCTGCCTGATTGTTGTATTGTAACCGTCTAATCAAAAAGAGGAGATATCTGGTCAAAGTACCATGTCAGATACCATGGCGGCTGCTTTATACCATGTCTTTATGTAGTAAGAGTAATTTCACTGTGCATTCCCAAAGGCACGTGGAACGGTACAACACGGGTAGCCATCAAGACCCTGAAGCCCGGCACCATGTCTCCGGAGGCCTTCCTTCAGGAAGCCCAGGTCATGAAGAAGCTGAGGCACGAGAAGCTGGTCCAGCTGTATGCTGTGGTGTCCGAGGAACCGATCTACATCGTCACAGAGTACATGAGTCAAGGTAACGCAGCATACAGTCACTCACTGAGCAGTTAACCCAACATAGCACTGCTTATATCGAGTGTGTGCTCACAAACACACATACACACGTCTAAGTGTTAGCTACTGGTTAGTGGTTGAAACGTATATAAGAGAATGGATGATTTGTTTTATATTCTGCAGTTTTTCTTAATATTTTTTCCTGCCTTCACAGGTAGTTTACTGGACTTCCTTAAAGGGGATGCAGGGAAGATGCTACGTCTGCCTCAGCTAGTAGACATGGCCTCACAGGTACAATTACTCAAGGTTCAACTTCATTAGTGTTAACTGTGCTCTGGACTCAAATTGGTGCATACTTCCAAGTGCAACCATACAAAGGCGTTTTCACACTCAAAAGGATGCAACTGTCTCAAATTATGTAAAGAAAAAATCTAAATTAATTTCTAAATTTAACAGACACTGATGATGGTAAGTTGTCAATCGCAAGAAATTGACTAAAATGTTCCTGTGATTGTCTACATTTTCTGTCGCTCACTGGATTACCCTATGGAGCAAACCCCGCCCATCTTGTACACACAGGTTAAAACAAATGCTAAGAATTATTTGCAAATTATATTTTGATGCTTTTTCTCCCGGTTTCTTTCTTTCATTGATTATTTCTCTATTTTTATCGCCATCTCTTCTCTATCTTTCCCTCCGCCCATTCATTCCTCCCTACATTCTCCCTCCCTTCCTACTTCCCTCCTTTCTTTCCTCCCTCTCTCCCTGCTTGTCATCTCTCTCATCTCTCCAAGAAACGCTTCACGACCCCGTCTCCCTCCTGAATCACATTTTCCTCTCCTATATCTTCCCGCTCTAAAAATGCTTCAGTCTTGTTTACCTAGCTCTTCTCTATCAAACGATATCATTCTAAGGAGACAGAAATATTTTGTACATCTATCGTCAGGGCTCTGTGGCTCGGACCCTTGCGCTCCTTACAGCGAGGTTGCTTGTAATGTTGGCGACCTTGGTTCTTGATCTCTTTTAAGATCTTGTTGATCTCTTTAAGCCCATCTACTCATGTTAAATTGCTCTGGATTAATGCCTTAAATGTAAAATGTCTCTCTTTCTCCTCTCTCCCTCACACCCTCCAGATTGCGGCAGGCATGGCGTACGTGGAGAGGATGAACTACGTCCACAGAGACCTGCGTGCTGCCAACATCCTGGTGGGAGACAACCTGGTGTGTAAAGTGGCTGACTTTGGTCTGGCGAGACTCATCGAGGACAATGAGTACACTGCAAGACAGGGTAAGCCTATACCGCACCTTTCCACACCAGGCCATTCATTTATTTCAGTTAATTTAATGCCTACATGCAGGAGACAATTTGAACAGGGATGATTCTTGCACAAAATACTTAAAGGAACCACCTAGAGAGCTATAGAAGAGTTCTGTGGAGCATAAACTTAATTCACTTATAACTATCTCAATGTTTGAATTTCCCATGATGCTTTAGGAGCCAAGTTCCCCATCAAATGGACAGCACCGGAGGCGGCTCTGTACGGTCGTTTCACCATCAAGTCGGATGTCTGGTCATTTGGTGTGCTGCTGACAGAGCTGGCAACTAAAGGCAGAGTCCCTTATCCAGGTAAAGGCTCCACTAGCCAACACAGATACACATACTGTATCGGCACCTGAATGATGTTCCCCATGCCAAGCAAGTGTGTCTTTGGCATGACTTGCTTCCACCCGCAATAAATATCCAATCCAATCGATTTAAAATCTGCACAGCTGCTGGTTTTGGTTGATCACATAGTACATACTATGCATACCCAATTTCCCCACGGGGATCATAAAGTTGTATCTAATATAATGTATGTTATGCAATGCGGTCACTAATTCCCATTTCAAATGTAGTAAAATGTTCACCATTTGAAAGAAGTGACACCTCCGAAATGATTGTTGGCATAAAATTCAACAAAATATGGTACTTTTTAAAGGATGGTAGGTATGGTAATCGACAAAATAACATTGTATAGAATGGATTCTTCTTATATTTTAGAGATATTTCATGATGAACTGGGTTCAAATCCGGCCCAGGACCTTTGTCGCATGTCATCTCCCTCTCTCTCCTAATCTTTCCTGTCTATCTCTACTATAAAAACTATCACAATAAAGGCCAAAAGCAAAAAAAAATTTCTTATATTTGTAAAAACATTTTAATGGATATATATGGCATTTTGGAAATGAACTCCTCATTTAATGCGTCAAACTTATTAAAATTACTGTGGATAAATTTGAGGAAGCTCTATCTTTACTCCGTCAGTCTCTTAATATAACGTCCTCCTTTTCCGGCAGGTATGGTGAACCGTGAGGTGCTCGACCAGGTGGAGCGCGGCTACAGGATGCCCTGCCCGGCAGAGTGCCCCAGCTCCATGCACGAGCTAATGCTCTCCTGCTGGAGGAAGGAGGCCGAAGAGAGACCCACCTTCGAGTACCTTCAGGGCTTCCTAGAGGACTACTTCACCTCCACAGAGCCCCAGTATCAGCCTGGGGAGAACTTATAGAACCGTATACTGAACCGACCCGGGGAGAACCTTAAAACGGAACGATCTGCACTACCGACCTCAGAGGAGCGCCTGTGGGGAGGATCCTGGACAGAGCCTACAAAACTCATCTGGGAGGAACTTGAACTTCTTCCGTGGAAGCAAAACCCCAGACAAGAACCCGCAGAAGTTCCCTCAGTGCCGTAAAGGAAGTACTACAGAAGAACCTGGAGAACCTCCTTTCTGTCGAGCACTCACTGTTTACTGTAAGTCCTCCACAGTGGAGAACCAATAGAAAACATCCTGCAGAACGGAGGTTCAAGGTTCAACCAACATGAGGAGAACCTACAGAGGAACTCCTCTAAATGGCCCCGCTGGACAGACTCTGGACTGCACTGTGGGTAAATGTTTTGAGGGGTGCGGCTGATGTGGAAGGAGCCCGAATCAGCATCTGTGGATGGAACAAGAGGGGGAAAAAGGTTGAACCTCCAGTCGAAGAGGGAAGGTCACGGGAGCATATGGGGCATGAGCTGTTTAGCTAAACCTCCCTCCTTCTTCTGTAGTGTCTTTCTTTACCCACGTCTGGTACCTTTCCCCCCTTCCCCCCCTCACCCACAGAAGAGCACAGGTGCCAAAGGAAAGTCTCGCTCTCTCTTTCTCTTTCTTCCTGTCTGACTTTCAGTCTCTCTCTCCAGTTTTCTCAAGTGCTGCTTCTTCAAAGTGTCTCCAAACAACTCGGCTCTGGAACTCTTACTACGCATCTTTATTTTTGTTTACTTGGACAATGTGTGTGTCCCGTGGTTTAGGGTTTTGTTCAGTGGCAGACGATGGTTCCTACTTATTTATTTTTGTCTGTGACTATCAGTAGACATGGTTGGTATAACCGGTATCATGGTAGTGTCAGGGTAAATGTACTTGACAGACAGGTTCTGTAACACTGAAAATTAGGTAATAGAATTTGAATTCAATTTTTTTTTTCAAGTTCAACTCACGAGGCCTATATCTCTTATTTTACCCTCCTTCCTTTCTCTAGCCATCTTTCTTGATGTACGATGAATGGCCTTTTTGGCCAGCTGAATCCAACCTCTACAATTACAGAAAAATTATTTTGATGCAAGTAGCGTTTGAATGCTTTGTGTTTTGATTAACCTCGATTTAACTGGAAAGTTGCATTGAAAATAATTAGCACTGTCCTGGTGGCACTTAGAGCAGAGGTACAGTTGTACGTTTTAACGGTTGGTTATCAGCTCAGTTTCTCAGTGGCATAAATGGGGTAACTTAAATGAAACCTTTGTGACTGGAAATGAAAATGATAATATATTACTGTATGATATACAACTCGGCTCAAAATGTGGAAACCCTGGGTGTGAAAACCTACTGTGTTCTGTGCCAATAAAAGTTTATTTACTGCTGTCCATGTATATAGTGTTTTATTATTAAGGGGCTTACTTGGTTTGCCTAGAATTTACAATAAAATTCAGCATCATTTCATCCTGTTAAACGTCTTATGAGTGAATGGACAGGACAGGCAAACCCGTTATTGATTGCCCGGAATTTTTTGTCATTCGGTTGACAATTATTGTATCCACATAAAATATGCAACCAGGCAGCCCTAATGAAACTGTAAAACTTTTATCAGGTAACCCTAATAAAACTGTGTTGCAAGTTTTATGACTAATTTTAGAACCAGTTAGCATGCTGTCGTGCTGTTCTTCTGTTGACCATTGGCTACGTTTGTATTTATGCTGTACTGTACACCAACGTGTATGTTTACTTTTAGTCAAGGGGGGGGGGTGAGGGGGGTCATAAAAAGCAGAGACTTCTGAACATTTGTACCATCAACTGATATTGATCCTTACATTGCTTTTTGTATCTTACCCACTGCTGCCAGTTCTCGCTGTCACACTGTACATACTGTAGCTGTTTTAGAATTGGTTCTGTATCACGTAAGCCCCTTTCAAATGGCCACTCTTTATGTTGGATTTCACTCACTTCACGATGGTTTGGTTTATGACGTAGTCGATGCAACAACAGTTGTTGCAAAGTTACAGATTGTTGCCAACACCTGCTATGAAACAAATTATCAAGATATGTGCCATACAGCAATAAGAGAGGTGGTAGTCCATGCTTGTCAACTTTTAGCCCACTAACATCCTGAAATTATAGTCTTAACAGTGGTGAGTGATGTTGGCTAATTTAACTGATTATGTGGACGATTCTGAAACCATGATGAAAAATGAGTTTGCAGTTTGGGTTGTGAAATGCTAAGAAAAATGAGGCCGAAGTTATAAATAGTATCTTAAACAAATGACTGTGACTATCATGTGATTTGTTTTTGTCTAGTTTTTCCGATGAGGTTTTTACAGTGATGCACGCCTGCTCCCAACATGTTGTAACATGATGCTACTGTAAATGGGGCTTACCGAACTTTTTTAAAAATATACAGTATATATTTGACTCAATATGAAATCATGTTCTGTTTGAAAACTCTTTACCTCTGTATCTACCATAGACGGTTGAAAATTGGGCTTGACATTGGATTTCAGAGAGCATAGCATCACAAAATGCACTATGTTGTTTTTAATATCAAAATGGTATTGGTTTTTGATTCATTGTGAAGAGTCAGCTGGCAGTGCTTTCCTCTTTTAGAATGGGAATACCCCGCTCGTTATGAAGCAATGAACCGTCTGGGACAATGTGGGAGTCCATGGGCTCATGACAAATATGAGTAAAGCCAAGGTCCGATTGGATTCTCTGTGCCATATAGCAGTGTCTCGGTCAGTTTTTGATAAATCTATGCAGTTTTGGTCTGGCATTCCTGCAACCTTTTTTGCCATTTTGTTCTAAAGTCAAAACAAGACAATTATCAGAACAGAAGGTGTGAGCATTTTGTAAGGACTTCTTTTGTCTTTTTGTTTTGATGTAACAGGATTGAAATGGGTATCGTGCCACTTTATGTTGATCTTTAAATGTGCAATAAATTATATTTCAAATGTGTTTTGATAAGTGTGTGTCCTGGTGTGTGCTGTCCTTAGACATGTAAATGTCATCACCTCTGTAAGTGATGGATATTTTTAGAGAAGTGAGCATGTGACTTGAGGGTCATCACTTAAAATCACCAGAGCAGCTGGGAAAATCCGGTTAGGGATTTTTTAAAACAAGAAATGCTCTCAAGAAATGCTGTCAAAGTGCCCTTGAGCAAGGCACTTAACTCCCAGCTGCTCCAGTGGAGCTGCTCAGTAGCTCCCAGGTGTGAGTGTGTGTATCTGTATGAATGTGAAGCAGTTGAGTGTTGAAACGGAGTGTGTTGCTGAAAAAGTGCATGCATCCTCAGCAAACATTTCCTGAGTAAATAAAGGTTAAAACAGGGATATTTTTTCATGGTTTCCCATTTTCTAAAACAGCGATCTTGTCAAATAGGCAATTAAATCAGATATTTCTTGTCAACAGCCATACTGGTTAAAGAAAGCATGAAAGATCATGATAATGCAATTAAAAGGAATGCACTGCAGTATGTCAATAGCACCTCTGTGTGGCTGATTGGGCCATAGATATGCTGTGCATGGCCTACTTCACAGTACTGCCACACGGGGGCAGTATTTACCAGGTGCATCAAGGCCACTCAAGTAAGAGGAACAGCAGGCATCACTTTACTGCAGACATGCAGCAGCTTGTAACCCACCTGCTGTGTTAACCTGCTCAATAATATTAGCCTTTGGTAAAGTCATTCATCGATAGCTTGATGGATGATGGCCACTGACACATTTACATAAAATCTCATTTATGGGGAATACAGTTTAAGATTAATTACATAATGGGAAGAGCTATTGGCACAATATTCGTTTTTCTTTTCTCTTTTGCTTGATCTCATGGTCCATTCCCCTGAAACCAAGCCCTACTTTCCTGCAGCTGTTAATTGATACCAGATGAGCTCTCCCTATTGGCTTGAATCAGTGGCCATACTGAGCCAACCAGGAGCTGACGTTTCCCCACTAATGAGGAGCTACTCTTTCCTGTGGTTTTCTGTTCTGCTGTAATTAGCAGCAAAAATATATCAGTGGATGAAGTGCTTCATTTTTAATAAGACGCCATGATAATGTATCTGTTCTAGTGAGGGAAATGTTGATCCAGTATCTGTGCCAAGGAGATTTTAATTGTAAGGTCCTTATGAGCAGTTAATATCTTTCATTCATCCACTGTGTGTGTGTGTGTGTGTGTGTGTGTGTGTGTGTGTGTGTGTGTGTGTGTGTGTGTGTGTGTGTGTGTGTGTGTGTGCATCTGGCTGCGTGGCAGTTGTTTTCCCCATCTGCTGAG
>OMLI01093516.1:0-12456 GCA_900302605.1 Rondeletia loricata
CTGTGGAGTCGATTCCACACAGTAGATTCCCCGCACGCGCATGTACAAGTGAATCCCAGAGCCGAATTCCTCTCTGTGGCTCAAGTCTGCCCGGCAACAGAGTGAGAGAGCGGGAGAGGGAGAGATTAGACAGACACTGTCGCTTAAAATGCCTAATTCTACTGCAAGTTAAAGATCGTGAATACATTTATTGAGAAACTGAATACATTTATTTTTAATTGAAAGTGTCAAGATCCCTTGTCAGTCAAAACATCAATCATAATAGTGTATTTGCTACTTAATTAATATTGCACTATGTATTTTACAAGATCTGCATGCACCCCTATGTTTAAATTTTTGGAATCGAGAATATAATTTCTTTTTGTCTGGAATCGACTCTTAGAATCAACTCCATCGATTCCCAATACTTGGAATCGGAATCGGAGTCGATTCCTAAATTTCTGGAATCGAACAGCCCTAATATCCACATATTTCGCATGTGTACAATGGATTACATTTCCCTTTTACGTTAACCCTTCAAGGTCAGAGACTCACAGTTGTTGGTGCTGCTTATATGGCGGTAGACAATGTAGCCCACTGTGACCCCGACTGAGAACCCTGCAGCCAGGGCCACCATCGTGCCTGAGCTCAGGGTGCTCTTGAGACCCTCCTTCACTGCGTCCATGACACGCTGAGCACCCAGCGGGAGACTCCACCTAAACAGAGACATGGAAAAAGTCTGTTTCCACTGGTAGCGTTAGGTCTATGACTTTTCTCAACTGTCCTGCAACTACACGTGATTTGTCATATTGCGCATTTTCACGGTGGCAGCCGTTCAGCAATCCCATTCAGCAACTCCTCCGTGTAAGAAATATCTTCACATGAAGTCAGGGCTCTATTATTGCTTAAAACAACATGCATGTAAAAATGATCTTCACTGCAATCAGAATGTATCAGTTACTGTCATGTACAATCCTCAATGTTTTGTTGGCTTGTTGGGCAGCTTCACAGTCATGCAGCACAAAAATGAAAGCATAAGCCAGCCTGCATTCAATACAGTCCATCAGGGGTTCTCCAATATTTGTATATTACAGATCCCCAAATAGACACACATTAGGCTGGGGAACCCCATTTGCTAAGATTTTGTCCCAGTGATCCATATGGGAAGATCTTTGTTACTGGCGATTTAGTATTAAATTGTGTAACTGTCTATGTACATTGTATTGGGGAGAGAATAGTGGTGAGAGTGAAACGTATGATTACAATAGTAATTCTTAAAGATTCTCTAATTGGGATGATTTCTAGTGAATTAAATTATAGTGAAACTTAACTATTCCTCATTTTGTTGGGGACACCCTGGATCCCCCTCAAGGACCCCTGGAGGTCCCCGGACTCCACTTTGCGAACCACTGCAGTAGATTCTTATGATGTAGCCTTTCACGACTACATCACTTGCCAAAATGTTCATTAGCACGCAAAATCGTGCACAAGCACAGTCACACACACACAATAGTCCCCTAAATGATTAGACATTTAGTGCACACACACACACAGCACTGTGGTTCTTTTTGAAGCACCAAGCCAAACTGCCGTGGCCCCGGCCCCGAGTGGGACTGCAGCACCCAACGCTCTGGAAGCTGCTGCACACAATAATACCAGAGCTGGGCGACCTCCAGCCATTCCATTACAAGGGTAAAAAAGGCATACAAGAGCACAGAACACTTCCACCCAATTCTTTATGAGGCTTTTAACATCATACTACGACTCACGCCATGAAACAAAATGCACTGGAGGTAAGCCAAAAGCGAAGTGTATTCTGCCCACGCACCACTTAGGAGCAAACTGTGACACCACCACCATGCAGAATGATGCGTGTCTCACTGGGAGAAGAGGGCTCTGGGGCTGTAGTTGAGAACCACGTGGGACTTTGAGACTCCCACGTCCATCTTGGAAGAATCGTGACAATAAGACACAAATCTTCTCCGATCTCGGCTCAGATTATTTATTTTTATAATCCACGTTCAAGACTACTGACAGACAGGTGAAAGGGGAAAAAAGTTTGAGCATTCACAACATGGCCTTGTATCAGTCACTACATCATCTAGTAACATGTCAGTCATATTGTACTTTGGTGTCTTCAAGAAACATGTTGTGGAGAGAGCATGCCATCATAAATCCCCTTAAACCTAGAACCAATGTAGGCTAGGCCTGGCTATTTAAGAGCAAAACAATGAGAGGAGGTGACCCGCAGCTGATGGAGATGATGGCTTCATTATCAAACAGAATTTCCTCAAGTTTTGGTAAAATCGATAAATTTCCGCGTAGCTCCTGTGTGCATACTGCATACTGCATGTAGGCTGCAGCCCAGTCAAGTTGCGTTTTCTCTTGAAAGGAGAAAACTTAACGCAGAACTCCATTATAAAAATCTGGCAATTTAACGTGGCCTTGCTTCCTGAAAAAAAAAGTATACACCTTAATACAAGTTAACGAATTGTTAAGGACTTCTGGTAAATTCGGCATATAATTGATCCACCAAGCAGTACTTTACATCAATAAAATCTCAACTTTTATTTGTCTCACGTTGATGGGAAACAGTGGGAATAACATGCGAACCAATTCTGAAGGGGTTATTTTTACTGAAATATGTGCCGAATTGACGAGTGGATCCTATCAATCCATAAAAGGTCTTAAGTCATATATACCGAGTATGTACCTATGCCGATAAGCAAGGCGACATTAAATATCCAGATATTTTTAATGGAGTTTGGCATAACATGTTCTCTCCACACCAGAGGAAACGGCACGTACATTTACGGGACTAGTGGCTATAGTTAACCTTGGCCGGTTTTTAACGTTAACCGAGGAGTCATTTTGTCAACACAGCTGTGTGCCACCAAAAGTATCAGCTCCAAATGACCAGGGTAAATTTTCTCTTTGACGAGCTGTCAAAACGACCGCAAACACACCTTCTCCTGTCCGCTAATCCCGCTAACGTTAGCTAGGTACTAGGTGTTGACATGAGCAAGCGAGTCAACATCATTAAGGTGCACGGAACCCTTGCCAATTAATACGGTCTAATAAAAGTCTAATTCATGACAGTAAAGAGTCAAGTTAAAAACAACGTATGACACTTACAAATTTCGCTCTCTGTTTCGACTGCTGTTTGCAAAAGCTGTGTCAAGTTCGCCAGAGAAAGCCAAAAGAAATTACCGGAAGTTAGGTGAGCGTAACATTTGTACCTTTTGGGGATAACAGAGCAATAAAGGTAAAAAAACAAACAAACAATGTATTACCATTTTCAACAGATTCCTCCGCAAATATCTTCTTTGTTTTCACTTTGGTACTTTGTATAACTCAAAAACGTTGCTACATTAGTTCGTCAATAAGGTTTTTATTTTGAAAGTTCAACCAGAAGTGCAAAATTTGTATTGGTTTATTCTAGCTAGCTTGACAGTAGTGCACCTTCTGCAAATCACGCGTGCGCCCATTTCTTATCCAATCATGTCTAAGCTAATGTGACCTTTACGGAAGAGGAACGGTAGCTCGATCAATCATTGTTTTTATTCATGTTCCTATACTTATATCCATAGACATATATATATCTATGCTTATATCATTGTTATGTATTGTATGTTTAGATATTTCTTCATTAATTTTCATACTGTATGTGTGTCATATTTTTAGTATATTTTCACTCTGTACATATTTTATTTTTTCATTGCCTCAGCATGTTCTACTGCTGTTATTTTGCTCACCCTCATACATGCAGCAATTCATATATTTTTCATACATTTCCACTAAATAGGTCCTAGTGTTGTAATTATCATTTGCATCACATTTAAATACCTTGTATTTGCAATATTTCTACTTATGTTCAATTTTCATTGCTGTATCCCATTGCCATTTGCTATCCAATTTCCAGATGGGAAGTTTAATCAACACAACAATCATGTAAATAAAAAAAACACCATATTTATTAATATGACAATCAATACACAAACAAAATTTGCCACAAAAAAAACAATTTTACATAGACTTTAAAAAATAAACATGTATGTATCTTGTGAACAACCATCACTTTTTACCCCCCAAAATCAACTGACACAGGATTCAGCTCCAAGCCCATGCATGAAAACGTTATCAAAATGCCTAGCATCAACCTCGCAGGTTGTAATACAGGGCTGTCAAGTTAGCAGTCAGTGTGGTGAGAAAACACTAGCAACATCTGCAGTCCATGCTTGACTGAATTCAATTTGTGTAGTAGATGAACTACAACAGAACAGTAAACTCATAAAACATCAACATTGAACAAGACTGAGCATCCATTGTTTCTAATTCATGCAGCAATGCTCAGATGTTTGCGAGGATACTAAATAAACCAAAGTATAAAACAGGGCAAACAAAAATAAAATCACATATTGTAAATGTATTGTTGCATTACAATGTTTAAAATGATCTTCAATAGCTTCACTTGAACATCGGTTAACCTGCTGACTATTTTGTTAATCCAAAAATTATCGTCACAACTTTAGTGCCTTGGATGCCACTAGATGACCAATTGGTGCTTTTACATCACATCATTTACATCAACTACTTTTCCCTCCGCTGATCCACATACACCCCAATTCAAATGTGTACTTGAAAGGGCACACAACCGTAGGATAACTAAAACAGGCACAAGTGTACAAGCAATCACCCAAGCTAACCCCAGACCATGTTTTGTGCTATCTCAGGATCAGGCCACACTCTAAGTGGACATGAATGACTTTCATTGTTTCCTATTCATGCAGAGGGTTGAGTGACATCAAAGCACATGGAAATAATGCGTTGCCAGAAAATGACAACATACCGGTAATCCCATTCATATAGCAGTATTAAATGACATCCATCTGAAACAACGAAAGCACCACAAAGAAGGCTGGTCTGATTGAAAAAGACCATCAGTGATACAGACGTTCGCTGTTGATGGTGCACATTTACTGTATGAATAAATAGGCCTAAATACACAGTATAAATAAATTGGGTAGAAAGCTGCAGGCTAGAAGGGATATCTTGTGATGTTTATCAGGGAAGAAAAGATCAAACATTTTATTCTTAATCCCTGGAATATGCTGGTCAGAGGATAAACTAAGAAATCTGGGGTTATTAAAACAACTTTGTGGATGAAATCTCTTCAGCTAGTCATTTTTGTACTTCAAAACTGAACAGTTTCCTGAGCTCCTGTTTGTCTCTACCCCACGGGTTCGTACAGTTGTTGAATAATGAAATAGGCAGAGAGAGAAGGCAATTGAATGATATGAAGCACCTTTCACAAAACTGGTATGCTAGGATACCACAGAGTGAACCTTGTTATTTGCTCAGTAAAACCTTTGCTTTGTAGGGATTTGCTAAGTTTACTGTGCAGCCAGTTGTATGGATTCTCCCCAACATACAAACCACTGCTCTTTCATACAGTGCATGGGTTAAAGTGGCATGTCGGCACATTCTTCGGATGGATAGGTATGTATATATATGTATAAAATGTGACCAATCAGATTTAATCCTTCACAGAAAATAATCACATTCATATTCATTCCTTATTGCGTTACAGCAGGACTGACCTCAGCTTAGCTCAGGAATTTGTGCATTTGGGTAACAAAGAACATTTGTTGTAAAATAAAATAACCTAATAGAGAACAAGCAAAGTGAAGATTATGCTGATAATGTGGCTCAAGGGCTGAATTACAGAAGGGCCCACAGAAAGCCAGTTTATAAATGCCTCTGTCACATTTTTTTCAAGCTGTCCTAAATTGCAAGAGGTAGCGTTACACCCTTTCCTGTAGATGGCCAACCATAGGCATCTCAAGCAAATACCAAACTTTAAGACATTACAAACTACCTTTTGCTTTCAGCCCTACATAATTCTAATGGTAAAGACACACTGACATTCAATTATGTCCTTTAAATGAAGGCTGGACTAGTCTAATGACATGTCACAGTTCAATGCAGGTCCTCAGGATCTGTGTGGATGGATGAGGAATGAAGGCTGAAACCTCCATCAATGCTGAAATTCCACAAAAGCATCAAGACACTCAGACCAAGAAGGATCACAATGGAATTAAGATTAACTTAATGCCCAAATCCTTTCAAAGTTAAGTAGCTAGTCTAATGCATTAAGTGGATTCTTGAGGACCTACAGTATTCCTGGGACAATCATGAAGCACAGGATGAGAGGGACCATGCAGTGTCTCTCAATGATCAACCCGGAGAGGGAGAATAAAAGTGATTGTGAACAAGCATAACCTCTTCAAAAAACAATCTTCATGCCTTTAAAACAAACTAAAATCAATAAATAGTTGCCTATTTTGGGCTCTTTTCTATTAAAAGGAAAAGAGAAATGAATATGCTTTGGAATTCTCCTTTCCCCGCCCTTAAAATAACAATGATAAAATACCAATCATTTCAATAAAACAGAAATGGAGGATCTTGAATATTTGTATCATAAAGCCCCAACATTGCCATTTGGTTGATATCTGCTCCACCTGATGGTTGCAGTGCTTTTGGGCTGAAGCAGGACAAGCGCCCTTAAAACAAGGCAGGGGTAGTGAGTATTAGAGAGGGTGCTATTTGCACCCTGCCTTTTCCCTGTTTTCCAGAACGGTGACTGGTTCCCAGTATTGCCATACCACCGAGTTCCTTGAAAGGAACAGATCAGAATGGAGAGTTCATCCCCAGCTTTGTTTCAAACTGCAGCTTCTGCCTCTTCTGGTAGCGAACTCGCACCCTACAATAGAGAGAGGGGGCACACATGATCAAGATATGGCTACAATACATTGCATCTTTTCCAGCTTCGCTGCACATTCCCTTCTGCATAAGATGAGAGAAAATGAAAGTGATTTTATCTTGAAATAATCCTCTGTAATCCCACTCTAATCCCATCTGTTTTTCCTGCAATCTTAAACCGTTTTCTTCATCTGCTTCACTTTCTCCCCTCCTGCTTCTTTCTGCCATCTGTTTCTCTCAAAATATCTCCCATGATAAACAGCACCATGATGTGTAAGGTTTTTACCCATTTAAAATGCATGTTACAGTGTAGATTTCCCCTGCTTCACTTCTTGTGCTGAATCTAGAATTGCCCGCTTTACTTTTTTGTATTACTCCCTCCTATATTTTCGCCTTGTTTCGTACCGTATCTCGTGTAGCTTAACCAGTTCGTTGACCAACACCACCAGCAGTGGGGACAGTGAGACCAGTAGCCAGGTTGGCAGGGGTATGTCCCCCAGGTTAAAGGTCAGGGTGCTGCTCCGGTCACACCATAACTGGTAATCTACAGTGGCCTGAACAACCTGGCCGAGCAAACTGGAGGAGAAAAGGAGTGAGGGTTAAGAATGTGTGTGTGTTTTATTCATAAGTTTGAAGAGAAAGACTCAAAAGAAGA
This sequence comes from Rondeletia loricata, assembly GCA_900302605.1. Taxonomy (NCBI): domain Eukaryota; kingdom Metazoa; phylum Chordata; class Actinopteri; order Beryciformes; family Rondeletiidae; genus Rondeletia; species Rondeletia loricata. The sequence goes on from OMLI01093516.1 coordinate 7,397, forward strand.
GATTAAAAATTGAGATTAATCGAGATGTAATAATAATAACTATCTTTATATAATACTTATCTAAAAGCAGAGTTTACAAAGCGCTTTACAGGAAGGCATACAAATAGGAAATACATTCAAAGGAAAAGTAACAAAAACATAAAAAAACAACGCAAGATTAAAAAGTGGGCAAAAAAACAAGTGAAAGGTGAATGAAGGGTCCTTCTGAAAAGTCAGAAGGACCCTTCTCACCTTTAGTCTTGAGTCTAGACAGGAACAATAAGAAGGATCTTCATTCACCTTTAGTCTTGAGTCTAGACTAAGGAACAGTCAGGCGGACCTTTTAACTTGGAGTCTACACTGAGGAACCGTTGTAAGGGCCCTTCAATAACCTTTAGTCTTCAGTCTAAACTGAGGAAGTCAGGCAGACCTTTTAACTTTGAGTCTACACTGAGGAACCGTCGTAAGGGTCTTTCAATCACCTTTAGTCTTGAGTCTAAACTGAGGAACAGTAGAAGGACCCTACAATCACCTTTAGTCTTGAGTCTACACTGAGGAACATCCAGAAGGACCTTCAATCATCTTCAGTTGAGTCTAGACTGAGGAACTGCCAGAAGGACCTAGAGAAGAGGTCTGCTACCCAACCTGAGCCCGACTGGACCCGTGGCTAATTGGCAGATTAGGGCCGGGTCCACGCAAATGTTCTAATAAACAGATTGAGCTCGGGTAGGGCTCAGGTCAAGATTGCAGGACAGTTAGAGGATCCTTCAATCACCTTTAGTCTTAACGGACAATTCCAGTGTGATTTGAGTTTTTTGGAATTTCTTTACATTTTCTATCCCTTTAATCATGGTGCATGCATGGAAAAACACAGTCAGATTTAACATTAAAGATATATTTTTAAAAATCAGTTCTGCCATTCCTCTCTGGCTCATTCACTCCCATTCAATTCCAAACGGCATATTAAACAACTCCAGAGACTTCTAATTCAGTCAGTAAAGGTAATCCATCATGAATGATAAGCCAACAATCGCATTTTGCAAAGTTGCATCAGAACGCTGATATCAGGCGATTAACTTTTACATTTTGAAAGAAGTTCCATTCACCGCTTCATATTAATGCGCGCATTTAGGAACACCGCAGGAGCCCAGACGAGACAGGAGTGGGCGTCTTACTTCCGATACAGCTTCCAGGTCACTATGTGTCCGATTTCCGCGTTTTCCTCTCCAAAATAAATCTTTCAACCAATAGCTAATCTTCTCTGGGGTTACGTTAGGACCCGCCTTCTGTCAATAACAACCCAGTCAAGCCAACGTGCAGAAACTTCCGCCAGCTATAGTTTACAGCTTAAAATTGTTGTCCTCTTCTTTACTGTAAAGGGTAAATTATACTTCTGCCGTAGCTACGCCGTAAGTGTCTACGGTGGTGCGAGCATTTATAGTTCTGCGTTGGTGATTCTGCCACCAACGCCGAAATCGGCGGACATCAACCGGATACAGGTAGGAGGAAATACGAAGAGGGCCAATCACAGTTATTGCGGTCTTGCGTCGCCCTACGCACAGTTAAATGTTTGGAGAGGTGCACGTAAGCTACAGCGGCAGCCTCTGCAGGCTACGCCGGCACCGGAAAGACCTACGGCAGACCTACGGCGTAGCTGCGGCGTAGCTTCGACGCAGAAGTATAAATTACCCTTATCTCTGAATATTTAGACAGCGTTTGTTTCAAAATATTTACTCTGAAAAACAACTAAGACGAAGGAAAAATAGCAAATATCTCATAACGTGTTAAAAGCAGTGGAAAATTATCTACAGTGATAACCGTAAAGGAATGCAGGAAAGGAGCAAAAACTCCAATCACGCTGGAATTGTCCTTTAAGTCTAGACTGAGGGACAGTCAGGAGGGCTCTGGCTCATAGGGAACTAAGAGATCTGCAATATAGCTGGGGGACCGACCTAACTTTACTTTGATGATCAGTAAAATCTCAAAATCACTTCTCTTTGTAACTGGTAACCAGTGGAAAGATACTAAAATTGGTGTTATCTGGTGTGTTGGGTTAGCTGCTGCATCCTGAATGAGCTGGAGACATGAGAGGGACGCTTGACTGAGGCAGAAATTGAGAAAGTTACAGTAATCTAAATGAGATGAGATAAATATGTGGAGCATAAAAATGACCCGATTTTTTATATGTAAGGAAAGAGGAGGAGGAAAAAGACAAGAGTATGACTTGAGATAGCAATTAGGCAAAGGGAACGAGGAAGCGATCACTTACACCACAGGTACTGTGAGACACCACCAGGTATTGCCGAAGGGACTCTTTCTCCACAGAGGCTGAGAGCGGTGCACATAGCTCAGGGAGATCACCACTGGGAAATTGAGATAGACGTAGATAAATAGAGAGGGTAGACATTAATTAAAAAACAAACATCAATAGGTTTGACCACTGTTTATGCTGCATGTCTGGGTAAGAGTTCATACCTATGTGCAAGGCCAGGAACCCGGCCATAACCTTCTGAGTTAGCAGCAGACCGTTTGACAACTCACTGAACCAATGAGGGGCGTTCTCAGAAGAGCTGCATTCACAAATACAGTGAGTAGTCGTTGAATTGATTCATGAAATCTCTCATTTTCTTGACTATTTTTACTCTATCTGATGTGATTACCAGTGAGCAATGCATGTATTTGTTGTATCATTTTTAAACATCAGTATATCATTGTCAAATTAATTGTGATACCTTGGTATACAAATGAGATCATGGTCGAGACGATTGGTAGCCTCTACCTCATGCCAGTGGTACTGTTACAGTATCTCAAGATTAAGACTACATCTACCGCAAACCCTGTTTCTTCCTGTGGCAAAGCAGACGTTGGTACTTATCCTCCCCCCCCTCATTGGAGTCGCTCCGAGTGTTTATTTTCTCTTTGGCTTTACTGAAGAGGATAAACATGTTGGAAGTGATTTTTCCATCTGCCTTTCACTCCTTCCACCATCTGCCATTGAGAGAAAATCTGAAATCTTTAGCGCCGTTAGCTCCGTTTCCCAACAAATCCGACCCGGTGGCAAACAATGTAAAATTCAGCATAGAGACCAGTGGAGGCAGCCAATCTTCTCTGCGATGGTTTCTTTTGTTTACAGTAATTATACTTATGTCTAAAATTAATGTGGTAATGATTTATTGAGGTTAAAATTCTACACGTAGCACCTTGCAACATCCTTTATTTCCATTTGCATGCCATATTAAGGCGATGGTGAGGGTTAGTCCTACCTGGCTGTGAGTATATGAGAGCAGGTGACGGTGGTGTTGTCAGCCAGGGTTAAGTTGCTGGTTCTGAGGCAAACCTCTTGTAGGGTGAAGCCGAAGCCCAACAGGTAGGCACACACAGTTAGGCCAAACTTCAACAGGAAACAGCCAAGGAAGTAGTTCTGGGTCTGGTGGAAGAGGACATGACAAAATCCTCAGACTAATTAAACTTAAAGGCAGTCTATGTAAGATTTTCACTTTAATCTAGCCTACAACCTTCTCAGTAGGTCAAAAGATATGGTGGCCAGATGAACTTCTTATCTATTCATTCCCCATTTAATTTGTTGTTGTCTCCTGTATACCGTATACCTGTATAAGTCAAAAATAAGCTTATTTTAATCGTCAGACACATGTTTCCATGACACCTACTACAGCAAGGCTGAGCTAAGGCTGTTATGTACACAGCCTTGTGCCAATGTTTTTCATTGTTTTTCTCAAATTTCAAAATGCTAATCCAATTTAGTTATCCAATACTCATACACCGTAAATTCTCTGATCGGTTGAATGATCCCAGCTATTTTGAAATCTGGGTACTGGGTAATACTTTTCCCAGGAAAAATCCCCTGCTGCACAGAAGTTATGCGTTTTACGTTTACGGAAGCAACAAAAGCAGTTTGTTTGGAATAAACAGAGGAAGAACAGGGTAGTTAGCATGAGCAGCGATAGCCACTGTGGCTGAACAGACAAAGAAAAGAGCGCCACCCTACAGAAACCCAAACTTCATCCACAGAAAATCCAAAGAAAAATAAACAGATTAATCACTCAGAGGAAGGCGAGCTGCTAAAAAGGAAAGCTACCATCTCCGAGCCAAAACTAGAGTGAACATCGGCATTGCCTTTCCAAGATGAAAAGCACTCCAAGATGAGAAGGGACGATGAGGAGCGATGCAGATGTGGCCTTTTTTCCTTTTGGACTGGTAGTTTTTGCTATGGTTTATTAGGCGCTGTCTACAAGGAGTGTCTTTATTATTATTATTATTAGTGTAGGCCAGCGCCTACATTAAATGCAAAACACCAAAGCTATGATTGCTTATCACCAAAAGTGTAGCAAAAATCAAGAAAAACAATCAGCTCTTAAGTTGGTTGGAAGGGCTATTCTAATTGCGTAGCATCACTATATAGTATATACTAGGGGTGGGACAAAAAATCGATACAGCGATATATCGTCGTACTTCCTCTTGCGACACATTATCGATACACTGGCGCCAAGTATCGATATTTTATTACATAGACTATGTACTACTACACAGCAGACATCATCATCTGTAACACTGTTGATACTGTGTTTTAAAATGTTAATCTTGGTTTGACACACTGGCAGATACTACAGTCTTTGACTAAAGGCTGGTGCACACTAGAGGTTTTTCAAATCTTAACCGATTCTAAAAACGTGGGAGACCACAGACATAAAGACAGATATAACCGATTTTTTCTATTTTAATCGTAGGAACGCACACACCAGACGATTCAGTCAAGACGCAGGACCACACACTTGGCGTTTATACAAACGATTTCATAGTGGAGATTCCAGGGACTTGGGATCTCGCAGAAACTCGCATGATCAAACGTGACTTCAGAGCAAAACAAACGACCGTCGTCGTCAGCTGGTTGCACTTGTGTGTGCAATGTTTTGCACCGAGAAACCCAGTCATGGGCCCAGTCATGTCTGACATGACTGGGCCCTAGGACAAAGAAGTATAAATAAAGCATAACATTACCCTTTTCTCTCCGGTCTCCTTTCAAATCCTACAGCCGACAGACATTCAAGGTATCATTTCCGGTA
>OMLI01093535.1:0-11129 GCA_900302605.1 Rondeletia loricata
GGGGGGGGTTAGAATGCTATGATTGGCAAATGTGTTATCCAGCGACGCAATTGGATAGCATACAGTATTGTACATTTTTTATCTGAAACTGAGATCGGTGGGGCCTTCATGAGGTTTAAAAAGTAAAAAAAAAACTGTGTATAGGGAATAGTGTTATTAATACTGATGCAAAATAAAGCGTTTACATTTTGGTTAGACTCAATCAATCTGTCATTTTGTTAACCAAGGATATAGGTCACCTACTATACTTTGAAAAACAAAATTTTTTTATTTCATGCTATCAATCATTTTGTATGAGTAGGTGTCACTTTTTTCAAAAGGTGGATATCTCATTTTGGAACAAAACTCAAATGCAGGCTATGTCAATGATCCATTGCTTTCACTTGATGTCACAGCTGCCATCTGAAGCTATTTTAAGGGGACTATTTCAAGTATACATTCAGTTTAATTGAATTGGCTGAACAAAATGCGGCATGTGAAGGTGACCCATACTAACCAGCAATGATTTTTGCTGCTTGAACATGACGTTAAATTCCAGGGTTTGAAAAAACAGCTTTAGAGGTTTTAGTTAACATTAAAAACAGGAGAAACATATAAACACAAACAGGCAAGCACATGCATATGGGTGTACTTTCTACTAAACGTGCACGTGCACACACACACACACACACACACGCACACACACACACACACACACACAAACACACACACACCTACACACACAGCTGTTTGAGCTTTGGGGATTATATTTACATAAATTGTGGGTTTGAAGCTAGGTTGGAAATTACAGGTTTTACAGAAGTAAACAAATGATTCAGCTGACAAAGGATCAGGGCAATTTCATTCATATGAATTTGGTTAAATATTCCACTGATTTTTAAAGGAAAAGTCCACCCTCATATCCTCTTACACTGTTATATATCAACAATCTGTGATGTTCAGTTATTTTGTGATCAAATCAAATCAAATCAATCTTTATTTATATAGCACATTTCATACAAAGGTTTTGCAATGCAATGCGCTTCACACACAAACTTTTTTTTTTTAAATTAAATTATGATGAAGTGTTGTAATTTACCTTTTTTGTTGTGCCCACTTTCCCTCAACCTGCCTACTAGTGATTTCCTACATTTCCCAGAATTATTTTTGACAACCTCCAGAGAATGTGCCCGGACTTGTTGTATTCAGCTGGTTTTTACATGTAGGTGGAGAGAGCAGTAGCAATAGTAGCACCTTTCACACATGCAGCTTCACCCAGAAATCTTTCGGAAATCATCTGTGTGGGGGTCATGTGTGAACGGGAGCTGGAGTCAATATTCCACAAGAGTTGATCCAGTTGATCCGTGTACCTTACAGTAAATACAAAATCCTGCCTCGCCTTACATATCCGGGACCGTCATGTCATATGTGAATGCCATCTACACAGAAATCTTACTGATGATAGCTAATACAGTAGTGTGAACAGGGGAACATCTTAGGGGTTCTTTGTGTGAAAGGGGCTAGTGTGTAAATGTGCAAGACAGCAAGAGTTTTTCCAATCAAGAACCCCTTATGCAAAGAATAATGTCTTGTGGCTGCATTGCATTCTGGTCTATTGAGGCTACTGTCGGTGGAGAAATTGGTATCTGCCTCTTCTACGATGGATTTCTCCCTGTATGATTGTTGAACGTTGGTGCAAAATGGTGACTCTAGAAAGAAGATCCTTGCTCTTTCATTCTGAGATTTCCTCCAAATCCTGACATTTACTGCTAATATTTTAGACAGTTGAACAATTTTCTCCTATTAACGTCCATCGTAGCTCTGCTGGAAATATCTTGACGTGACATCACATCTACATTTCCACAGGAATAAGAAAAATACACCACCAAACAACAAAATGGAGCCAATAGCTGTTTTTGCCAGTCCCACAATTCGTCCCATGATCTCAGACTTGCCATATTACAAGGAGTCTAAGCAAATGTACAGATATGGCTAATGTAGTACACCCACTTTAAACATTGGTACCGGATTAGTATTGTAGGATATTTCACAATTTCTCTTGGGACAGAGCGAAGATTCTGTAAGCATATAAATCTACTATGACAACAGCAACACTTCTTGAACCACGAGTAACATTTGAGAGATGTATGTATTATATTTTATGTGTCACTAAGAGAGCAGCAATACACACGTTTGATTGAATGGGATGGATGGATGTGGGAGGAAAGGATGGATGGAGGGATGAAACAATGGTTGGATAAAGGGTTGGATGGATAGTTTAATAAAAAAACTGTGGAAAGGAGAGCCACCTATTTAACACTCAGCTCTGTACATAGGAACATCAGTAATACTGCTTACCCGTGTACATGTGTTTCCCCCTAGGCAGAGACAGGCACTCATAACACCAAATCCATTGTAGCTAATGTATGTTTGCCTAAATTTAACTGATTGGTTGGGAAATGTACTTTCTTGCACTGAGGAGCTATAGACCAGAACAAACTGTGGTAACCCTTCCTTTTAAAGACACTGTCAGTACTTGGTATTTACCAGGTAAATTAATGCTAAGAACAATAAATTACCAAGTAATTACCCCTCTGGTATTACTCATCAGTTCAAGTAACTACACTGTAGCTGTCACAGGTTTAGATTGGTTACACAGCCCAAAATTAACAGCATAATGCCTAGGGAGTTAGGCTACACGTTCTTAGAGACACCTTCTCTATTACCCCTCAATTCAAGGAACTATCTTGTAGGTACTAAAGGTTTATATTAGCAATGGCCCAAGTTTAATTGTTCATATTCTTGGAATTAAAGTGGTAATCCATGAGATTGTTGTTGTTTTTTATCTTGGCGACATCTTTTAACTTTCTAGAGCTCACTTGTCAATCACTGTGGCCAGTACTGTGGCGACTTTTTCATAAAGTTAGAATTTCTATTGGTACCGGTGTTTGTCTATTCAGCCATGGTGGCTATCGCTGCTCATGCTAACTATCTTCTTTTATTTATTCCAAATAATCCTCTGTTGCTGGAAACGAATCACTTCCTGTGCATCAGAGGATTTTTCCTGGGAAAGACCTACCAGACACCGGGTGTTTAAAATGGCAAATGGAAAACCTTTCATGCACTGGGTATAGGTTGAATCACCATTGTGTTCTACAACAGAGAGTAGCAAAATGCACATTTATATGAACATTTTGCAGAATTACTTTAAGGCAATGAAAGTAGAGGGAAAGTGGTCTGTCCTATATGTAGTATAAGGAATTTGCTTTCAGTCACCAAGTTGATGTCAATGTCAGTTTTAAAATGTTAGAAATGGCCCCTGGATAGTGTGTTTCTGACCACGCTTCACTGGTATCCTGTTGTAAGCTCTGATCTGTATTTGTCACGACTGTGCCCTAGTCTCTCTGGCTCTCTCTCTCTCCTCTTGTGTTCTCTTTCAGGTCAGCAGATGTCATCAGTGTTTTCCCCACGTGCATCCTTGGTTCTCCAGCTGTTTCCCATTTCCTCATCAGTCCCTTGTCAGTTTAGTTGCCTGTTCGTCTTGTCTTAGTACCTGTACGTTCCAGCTGTTCGACCCTTAAGTAGTTATTCTGTCTGTTATAGTCTGTACTTGTTTTGCCTGACTCCTTGCCTGAACCTTGCCTGTCCTTGACCTGATTATTTGCCTTCCGGATTCTGGAATAAAGTCTGCCTATAGAACTTCATCCTGTCTCCCTGAGTCTGCATTAGGGTCTAAACTCTTGTCCTGATAGTACGAACAGGCTACGATGGACCCAGTAGACTCCGACCAGCTATGTAACACCATCGCTAGTCAAGGAGCCATGATCGGGCGGCATGAGCAACAGCTTACCTCCATCATAGATGGGCTTCAAGCATTTGCAGAACGCCATGACCGTGCATTCAACAGTCTTATGGAGCATCTCCGGAGCCTGTCTACCAATCCTCAACCTTAATCTGTTTGGCCTTCTGTTCCTGTCATCCCTCTGTCTGCCTGTTGTCAGAGAGCCTTGCTTACCTCCACCTGAGTGTTATTCTGCCGATCACTGCATCTGTCGTTCATTCCTCTCCCAGTGCTCCTTGGTATTTGAGCTGCAACCTTCCTCTTTCCCCACCGACCACTCCAGCGTGGCTTACATCATAACCCTGCTGACTGGTAGGGCGCTCGCCTGGGCTACAGCGGTGTGGGAGCAACAGTCATCCATCTGTTCCAGTTTTGACATGTTCACTGCCGAGATGAGGAAGGTTTTCGATCACCCTGTTTCTGGTAGGGAAGCTGCCCGGAAACTCCTGAATCTCCATCAAGGTCCACGTAGTGTGGCGGATTATTCAATCGAGTTCTGTACTCTGGCAGCTGAGAGTTCTTGGAATCCCGACTCCTTGTTTGACACTTTCCACCACGGGCTGTCAGAGGCTATTAAAGTTTGTTTTTCCCGCTTGCTCTTGCTATCCGCATTGATTGTCGTCTGTGCGAGCGTAGGAGGGAGAGAGGGTCGGCCTTGCCTAGGACCAACGCCACAGCCTGCTCTACTCCAGCTTTCTGTCAGCTCAGCGTCTCTCAGTGCTCCTCTGCTCTCGCTTCTGCCAGCCAGCTTGATCCCACCGACTGTCATTGAAGATTGACGAGCCATCTCCAGCCGAGCCTATGCAGTTGACTAGACCGACCCTTGCGGAGTGGCAGAGGAGATTACAAGATAACTGTTGCTTGTATTGTGGCCAGCCAGGTCACTTTGTTTCTTCCTGTTCAGTAAAAGACCGGTCTCTCCAACCATCTTCCACTTGCACCCTGCTTCATGCCAGCCTATTATGGGGGAATCAGATCCACTCTCTTCATGCCCTCATAGACTCTGGAGCTGATGAGAGTTTTATTGACTCCGCCCTGGCGTGCCAACTGGGCATTTCCACCTTGCCTCTCAAGACTCCCTTGAAGGCCATCTTATTGGTAGAATTACTCTTGTCACTGTCCCAGTCAGCCTGCTTGTTTCCGGTAACCACCATGAAAAGATAAAACTATATCTCCTCGACTCTCCTCATGTTCCCATAGTGCTGGGCCACACTTGGCTGAAAGAACACAACCCACATATTGATTGGTCCACTGGCTCCATAATCGGCTTGAGTTCTTCCTGCCACGTCCGCTGCCTTAAGTCTGCTCAGTGTTCCATAGCATATGCTCCTCCTAGCTCAGGAGATTTCCCTGACCTTACTAAGGTTCCTCTTGAATATCTGGACCTTAAGGAGGGTTTCAGTAAGTCATGTGCCACCTCTCTTCCTTCGCATCACCCGTATGACTGTGCCATTGACCTCCTGCCTGTTACCTCTCCACCCCGGGACCGGCTCTACTCTCTTACTAGACCGGAGACTGAGGCCATTGAGAAATACATTGAGGAGTCTCTCGCCGTGGGCATCAATCGACCATCATCCTCGCCTGCAGGCACTGGCTTCTTCTTTGTTGATAAGAAGGACAAGACTCTGCATTGACTACCGTGGTCTGAATGGTATCACGTTCAAGAACCGCTACCCTCTGCCACTCATATCCTCTGCCTTTGAACCTCTCCAGGGAGTGACCATCTTTACTAAGCTCGACCTGCGAAACGCCTACCATCTGGTTCGCATCCACGAAGGAGACGAGCGGAAAACTGCTTTCAATACCCCCAGTGGCCACTACGAGTACTTGGTTATGCCGTTTGGTCTTACCAACGCGCCAGCCCTCGTCAACGATGTGCTCAACTGGTTTGTCTTTGTTTACCTGGACGACATTCTCATCTTCTCCCAGTCTGCTCAGGAGCACGTCGCCCAAGTCCGTCAGGTTGCTGGAGAACCAGTTGTACATGAAGGCAGAGAAATGTGAGTTCCATCGCTCCACTGTCTCCTTCCTGGGATTCATCGTCTCTGCCAGTAGTGTACAGATGGATCCTGCCAAGGTGAAGGCAGTGGTAGATTGGCCTCAGCCTACCTCTCTGATGCAGCTGCAGCGCTTCCTGGGATTCGCCAATTTTACTGCCGCTTCATACGGAACTACAGCACCTTGGCTGCTCCTCTCACTGCTCTCACCTCCCACACCACCTCCTTTGTCTGGACCCAAGAGGCGGACAAAGCCTCAGTGATCTGAAGCGCCGCTTTACATCTGCCCCCATCATGATACACCCTGATCCGTCTTGTCAGTTCATTGTGGAAGTCGACGCCTCTGATGTGGGGGTGGGAGCAGTTCTCTCTCAACGCTCCTCCAAAGACCAGAAGCTTCACCCTTGTGCCTTCTTCTCTCATCGACTCTCCCCTGTGGAGAGGAGCTACGACATCGGCAATAGGGAGCTGCTCGCCATCAAGCTGGTTTTGGAGGAGTGGAGACATTGGCTGGAGGGAGCCCAGCAGCCCTTTCTTGTGTGGACGGACCACAAGAACTTGGAGTATATCCGTACAGCCAAGCATCTGAACTCCCGGCAGGCCAGGTGGGCTTCAACCGATTCTATTTCACTCTGTCATACCACCCCGGCTTCAAGAACTTCAAAACGGACGCCCTCTCTCATCAGTTCAGCTTTGCTGATGAAATTCTAAACCCAGAGCCCATCCTGCCCACTTCCTGTCTCGTCACAGCTGTAACCTGGAACATAGAGAACACTGTCCGCAACGCCCAATGCCTAGAGCCCAACCCAGGCAATGGCCCAGCAAACCCTCTGTTTGTCCCCGACACTGTCCGGTCCCAAGTGCTGCAGTGGGACCATTCTTCCAACCTCTCTTGCCATCCTGGTTCCCATCGCACACTCTCGTTCCTGCTTCAACACTTTTGGTGGCCTTCTATGGAGAAAGATACACGTTCCTTTGTCTCTGCCTGCCCCGTCTGTGCCCAGAACAAGACCCCCCGTCAAGCTCCTTCCAGTCTCCTGCAACCCTTGCCAGTCCCACATCATCCCTGGTCTCATATCTCACTCGAGTTCATCACCGGCCTTCCTCCATCTGACAACACCACCATACTCATCATTGTTGACCCCTTCTCCAAAGCTGAACACTTCATCCCCTGCTTCTGCCCCTGCTAAGGAAACTGCCCAGCTCATGATACAACATGTCTTCCGTATCCATTGACTCCCCACAGATATTGTTTCTGATCATGGCTCGCAATTCAACTCACAATTCTGGAAAGCATTCTGTTCACTCATTGGATCCTCAGCCAGCCTGTCATCCGGTTTTCACCCGGAGACTACCCTGCGTTGTCTCGTCCCAGCTAATCCCACCACCTGGACTCGGCTGTTGGTCTGGGTGGAGTATGCCCACAATACTTTCCCCTGCTCCGCTACTGGACTCTTTCCTTTCCAGTGCACCCACAGTTATCAACCCCCGCTTTTCCCTGACCAAGAGAGGGAAGTCAACACACCCTCTGCCCAGGAATTCATCCACCGTTGTCGTAGGACCTGGAGGAAAGCCCGCTCCACTCTGCTCCGCACCATCTCCAAGTACCGGCGACAGGCGGACCGCCACCGGACTCCTGTGCCTCGCTACCACCCTGGGCAGAAGGTATGGCTCTCCACTCATGACCTTCCCCTCAGAGTTGAGTAACTGTCTCCTGTCAAGCTGTCTCCCCGATTCATCGGCCCGTTTCTCATCTCCAAGGTCATAAGTCCCTCTGCTGTCTGTCTCAAACTACCCCGCACCCTCAAGGTCCACCCCACCTTCCATGTTTCTAAGATTAAGTCCCTTGTCCTCAGCACTCTGGTTCCTGCTCCCAAACTTTACATCATTATAACCACAATGGAAATAAGTGTCTCCCTCACTATTATGAAATCCTACGCCATTTATTTATGCTTGATGTTTTAAAGTTGTCAATCAAATAATATCAGAAATAGATAGATGGATGAACAGAATGGAGAATTGTAATGTTAGTGTGTGTGTGTGTGTGTGCTGTTTTTATTTAATCCCTCCGCTTGTAGTACTGTAGGACTTCCAAACCAGCTATAGTTTTCCATCCAGCCTTTATGGCATTAACTCAGCTCACAGGCCATGACCTCTTCTCTCAGTTTTTTTCTCTTTCGCTCGCTCGTTCTGTTTCTTTCTTTCATCTCTGTCATGTTTGCTCTCTCCGTTTCTCTTGCTGTTTATTCGCTCTCCAGCTCTTCAACTATTTTTAAAAAAATTCTCGTTAGTTTACACACAAAAACTGGAACTATGCACACAATTCTGAAAACGTGAAGCTCATGTATCAACAACAAAGGCTATTTCTGCAAAACTCTAAGCACAATTACATTGTTTTCACTCAAATAGCAATTCTAAATCCCATTTTTGCAAAACTCTACACACAAATCTCATAATTTATCACACTTTGTTCACATGGAAAACACTGGTCTTCAAAATGCCACACTCTAATTATCAATTGGTCTCACTCACTTCACACCTGTTCAAACCCAATTGGCTAAACGTTTCAATTATGTGTCAGAGCTTCAGCATCAATAAAAGAGGCCTCAGGTGACCTCTACTGTGTTGGAAAACAATGGAGCAGCATGGAGAACAGAGATGTAGAGGGAGAGCAAGAGGAGGAGGTGGTGATGTCCGAACGAGGAGGAGGAGGAGGCGGAAGAAGAGGAAGAGGAAGAGGAAGGGCAAGGAGAGCAAATATTTCAAATGAAATCTGGGCAACATTGGTTGATCATGTAATCAACCATGGGTTGACCGTGACCGAAGCTGGGCAGCGAGTCCAACCCAATTTGAGCCGCTTAACTGTAGCCTCTGTTATCCAGGTATTTAGAGATGAGAACAGGTAAGTAACCATTTCAGTAGTCTTCTATACTCTCTACAGTAATTACAGACAATACATGTGCATTGTATCATATTCTGATACAATGATACAATCATTGTATCAGAATTGGGTTACCTATGCACTATTTATATGATATATTTACAGTATTGTATTATGGTAACAGTTTACAGTATATGTACTGTAAAATTGCAACCTATTTTGGGACCAAAAAAAAGAAACAAAACTAAACTACACAATTTTATACATTTGAATATGTAACATGGCCTCATGAAGCCAAACCATATATATAAACAGTATTTGTATGGTAGTGTTTTAAATGTATCACACCAGTGTGAAATAGATGCTCTGTAAGATCTATTCATATGAGGCCTGTGTGTATCATTGAAAATAATCAGTTTTGAGAAGAGAGAACATGGTTTTGAGTGGAGTGTTTCATTTTGCAAGAGATTTGTGGAGTTTTGACAAAATGGTTAACTGTTTTCAGTTTTGTGTGTAGAGTTTTCAGAAATTGAGCTATAGTTTCAGGAAACGCGTTTAAACTATCAAGAAAAAATCAATTGTCTCTCTCTTGCCACATTCCTCTCTGTCGCTCTCCATCTCCTTTCCAATTTCTTCATTTCTGTCACATTTCTCGCTTTACATTTCTCCCCCTATTCGTCCCTATAGCTTTTCTATTATTTCTTTACTCTTCATTATTTCTTTCTTCCTCTGGTCCATCTCTCTCCTCTCTGTGACCTCCCCTATCCATCTCCTCTCTCTTTCTCTCATCCTTCCCAAAACACACACACACACACATATTGGAAAGTAAAGAATGTGAACTCTGAAGTATTGCTGACTGACTGTATTACATTCAAACTGACTACAGAGCGAGTACTCTGCATCTCCCAGCTGAGGACTGGATCACATTGCCTCAGTTTAGTTGTTTTAGCACGCCCAAAGTTGGGTGATACCATGAAAGTGATACATCTCACGAAAACATATGCACATACATATACACACAAAGAAAAGGTTTGAGGAAAATGTTTATGGATTATTAATACCATTTCAAGATATCAAAATATATGCATCACTCATCACACAAAAGTGAAAAACCCCAAATTGAAAGAAGTTAATCACATTTGAGCGGGTACACACACGCACACACACACACGGATTTGAATGTATTGAAAACAGAGTAACACTGGTTCACTGTCACCGTACATGTGTACATGCATTCTTTATGCCTGCATGCCTACATTACATGTGTGACAGCCTTTGTGTGTGTGTGTGTGTGTGTGTGTGTGTGTGTGTGTGTGTGTGTGTGTGTGTGTGTGTGTGTGTGTGTGTGTGTGTGTGCCGTGTGTGTGCGTGTGTTCGGAGGGTACAGACTAGGATTGTTCTCTCTGGGTGTTAGCTTTCGGAGCAGGAAGTGCACATTCAGGTCAGGGGGGATCTGGGCGCGCTCAGTCTGGCCACATCTGTTCAAATACCAGAGACCCTCGAAGTCACACAGGAAATGTGTGTGTGTGTGTATGTGTGCGTGCTACAGAAGCCACTCTTTGTGAACACAACTTACGTAAATATTTGACCTTTCACTGTATAACACAGTCCCAAAATAGGTGAAAGAGGAAAAATCTTTACGCACCTACTATGATGCTCATCCTAAAGGGCACAGACATTGAATAAACACATCTATTATGAAACTCCAAAGTTGTTTTTGTTCATGTTTATATTGATACTGAGAGTCAAAAGCAAAGGCAGACGTTATTACACAATGCGTAACATTTCCATATGATTTAAGGTCGTAATCATTTAAATCTCACATCCTCTTTGACGCAGTTGACGCTGCTTCCGTTTCCGCCTTGGTTGCAACGTTACGCTGCTATGCTTTCTACTCCCCGGTTTTACCTTTTAGTTTTTACTCCTTTTTGGATTGACCTCTTAATCTCCAAGAGGCTTTTTCTACATTCTACCTCTTTTTGACTTCATCGTATTCCTGCTGGATTTACCTTCCCTTCGCTGTGTGAACTTTCGAGCCACAGAACTAAACCGGCTCGACTTCAGTGTTAGCTAGCTTGTTAGCTACTCTCTTGTTAGTACGTAGCCGCTAGCCTAGCTCTACCTCCTAGCTCATAGCCGAGTATTAGTTCTACTTCAACTGCTACCACCACCAACAGCGGCAAGTATGGCTTCTTGTTCCTTATGTGCCTTACTTTTCGATAAGCTTTGTCTGCTAGAGAGACGTGTCCGTCAGCTTGAGGATGATAGACTAGTCACGCTAGATACGACGGGCTCACCAGATAGCATATGGCCCTGGCCTGCTAGCAGGCCTACTAGTGTTAGCGTTAGGTTAGATACGCCGGCCGAGATAGTCTGTCTCCCAGGGGCCAGAGCTCCCGACATAGAGGCTAATCTTAGGGTGCTGACAAAC
>OMLI01093569.1:0-11302 GCA_900302605.1 Rondeletia loricata
TTGATGCACACTCCTCCTCCGTCGTACCTGCCGAAGGTGTCTAAACTTGCTCCCCTCTGCTCCACCTCTGGGTCGTAATAACAGTCAAAGGCATGGGAGAAACACTGGCAGGCTGAGGAGGAAACCCCCGAGACAGACCCCCACACACACACACACATACACACACACACACACACACACACACAAATATATTGTTATTCCTTGTCTATATGCTTCAGCAAATTATCCAGGACTTCCCCCACTGTATTTACCCAACTTAAGCTGATGAGTCTGGTTGTTAAGTATTAATAGAAACTATAAAATCCAATCTTCCTGTAAAACATCCCGTGCCTTGTTAATGTTCATGAATGGTTAGGGTGCATTTCCACTACATGAGTGCACCGATTGGATTACACATCTCCTCCATTCCCCTCTCTGTGCTTTTGAGGCTGCTACAAGGTAGGATTTCAGCATCTCCAGCTATGAAGGGAGAATCCTGTCAACAGTCCAAGGCAATTAGAATCCAGCTGACACGAGCTCTGCTGGCTGACTGGATGGCTGGCTGACAAGTTGGCATGGCTATCTGGTAGGCTGACATGAGCCTGGCTAGCTGGCTGACTGGCCGAATAGACAAAAAGCAGTGATCCTGGGGCTAACTGCACACTGTGCTGTTCATCACACATACCGTATGAGTAATGCCCTCTTAACTCTTCACTGAGGCTCTCTACAATACCATATCAGGGCATCTGGTAGAGGGCTAACATATTACAGGCAACAGGACACTTTTCAGTCCTCTCTGGGGGTCTTTCAAGAAGCCAGCAGCATGGGCAGTAGCAGAGTGTGGTGTATTTATACATCAGAATGAACCATGGTACATGTACACTTACGCTGACACTCGTTGGGGCTGTTGGTGGTAGCGGCGCGCCATGGCTTCTGGTTGAAGCCTGGGCAGCAGCGGTCACACGACTCACCACACGTGTTGTGTTTGCACTCGCACTGGAGTCTAAAGAGAGGAGATTTAGAGATGCTCAGATTCTCATATGCATCTCTCGTTGAAGATGAGAAATCATGTAGAGTACATAGTCATTTGAAAGCACCAGCTCACTCACAAAATCACAAAACGTTCCTTAAGCCACAATATTGCTATGGGAACATCCATTTAAAATGCCCAAGTCACAATCAAAGAGAACAAAGCACCCACATATCAGTATATTGTTCCATTTTTTGTTGTTGTTCATAATGCAGAATGCTGCTGTGGTTCAAAGCAGACCTTTATCACACATCTCGCCCTTTTACCAACCATTTACATCACAGACAGTAATCAGGGTAACTAAAATAATCTGCTGCCTTTCACAATGGTGATGTCAGGAAACAAACATATGAAGTCATTTCCCTCCCTCAGAAACCCCACACTATCACTGGGATCTCAAGATTTGACGGTATCACTGTGGTCTTCACCTCCTCTTTTTCAGCATTATGTCATCTCACTGCACCGCCTATGCACTGTACAAAAAGACTATTCAGCCACGTTAATGAATAAACAAAAGAAACGGCTTCACTGGTTGAAGTTATACTTCAAAGTTCACTTTGGAAATGCTCATAAGAAACCAGTTCAGCCCGAGACAGAGCCTGTATGAATAAATTAAGAGTTTATTTCTGCCAGAGCTTTCCACATGAAAATATTGATTCCCCAAATTGAGACTTTATAGCTCGCACAAAGTCAGATAACAAGAATACACCATACAGTGACTGGAACAGTGGTAAAAAATGAAGAGCATTACTCACCTATTTGGGTTGTCCTGGTTACGCTCACCACACATCTGTGCATGCCCGTGACAAACGCAGCGTCCCCCAACACTGATGTCTTTGATACTATAGTAATACTGTCAACAAAGAGGGAAACATTTTTTATCACAAGCACTGTTTCTAAGCAATAGCTGTGTTATCAGCAACTCAGCCACATCAACCACACCAGAACAAACCGAGTCTGGCCTGGCTTGACAGCAGAAGTGAGTCACACGGGTTTAACAAGTACAAACCTTAACCATGACCCCAATTCTACATTAACTTCCTGAAGTGAATCAGTGCATATTTAAAAAATGTATACGATTTGATAGCTGACATCAGCTGTTTAGCCCGTCTGTCAAGCCAAATCCAGAAGAAGCACCCTAAAATCCATTGTATCAGACATAAATCCTGAGGATACATTTCCAGCATTAAATCTACAGTACATATTCATTTTACAAATAGTAAAATCTTAACATAGCTTGCACCACAGCTATGTAACAAGATATCCTGATAACCTGATAGCCTCATCACTCACTCATATAAAGTGTAGGGACCAACAGATTTTTATTTTTATGTATTCTCTCATACTCAGGAAAGGTGCCATATCCTGTGCCTGCAGCCTGCAGGAGCTGTCTAAACCAGTCCTGGCTGTCTCTACAAAGGGAATTACCATGATGACTGGACAGACAGATCTGGCATTAAGCCTCGACAAGGATGAATGTGCAAGCAGGAGAAAGCAGGTCAGTGTGTTTGTGTCAGCAAAAGAGACGCTGGATGGGAGCTGGAGCAGAGCTGTAAATTTGACTTGCCCAAATGGGAAACGAGAGACTGCAAGTATGGCACCTCAGTGTGAGGCAGTACAGTTTGTGCCTTACCCTACGTGTGACGGTGGGGTCTCTCTGGGCCTTGGAGATGAGGTGGCCCAGCAGGGTGTTGGTGCGGAGGAATCGCAGGCGGATGTTGGTGGCCTTCGTGAAATCACGCAGCACCGGGGAGTAGGTGAAGTTTTTGGATCCCGGTCGACCGTTCACCAGAGACACCACAATCTGGGCAACACAGCATTCAATTTACACAGATATTCTTTCTATGATACCACATATAATAGCAATTTGGGTTTGATTTTCCCACTACTTATTACTTCAGAATCAAGGAGTAGGACATTTCACCTCTCCGTTCTCCAAAGGGACAGTCCGTGAGTATTCTGTGGTGCAAATCTGTTCATCATCTTGTATTTTACGAGTATTGGGCTGCTTTCCAAACCTTTCGATGCACTCACGCTTAGAATCTGAGAGGAAAACAACAAGACATAACATAACAAGACATTTACAAACTCTCATCCTTGTTCTGTTCATCATGCACTTTAAAGTAATAATAAGCTTGCCATTATTAAGTAAAAATCAATTTTCATATGGATACATTTCTGTTTTGCTACTCTCTATCGCCGATTGATATAACACAATAGTGATACAACCTATAGCCAGTTCATGAAAGCTTTTGCATTTGCTGTTCTAAACACCCGGTGTCGAGTAGGTCTTTCCCGGGAAACATCCTCTCGTGCACAGGAAGTGCTCGTTTCATGCTACCAGAAGAAGCAACAGCGGTTTGTTTGGAATAAACAGAAGAACTGGGTAGTTAGCATGAGCAGCGACAGAAACTCAAACTTCATCCCTCCATGTTAATACAATTGGAGCCAAGTCCAGAATCTCTGCTTGTTTGCTTGCCTTCTTGTATTATCATACACAGTTTTGAGTTTTTGAGCAATCAACAATTTGTTATGCCTTGGAACCTTTTGGTATTGTGGACAAGTGTGCTTTAGCACCAAAAGGTTGAGAACCACTGTCCAGTTTTCAAAATTCACTGAAAAAACTAAGAACATAAACAGACACTTTTCAAGAGAGAAATAATGTGTTCTTATCTGTTGGAAAGGTGGCAGAAGTTCTTGGAACAGTAATATGCATATTTGTGAAAGAGGAAAAAAAATACTTTAATAGAAAGACTCAAAACGAAATGACTCAAGAGATGAGTCACAGCTGTGTCTCCTGGCAAGGTGTGTGCACAGGTGCCTTCCAGAGATCGGATCAATCAGAACTCTGAGATCTGCCAACTGAGCATGTTTGGAGCATATTAGAGTAAGTATGAGACTGACAGAAAAATGTTGAGGGTAAAAGCTTTGAGTAAACTTTTCTGTTACTTTAGGTAATTTAGAAATGGTGTGACATTAGGGGTCTACTAGTATAATTTTATATTAATTGACTGTGTGTATCCACTTGCCAACTTCAATGAGCATTCTACGCCAAAAATAAGTTGTAAAAAGACCTTGAGAAACAACTGCAGAACAAAAGTCCTAATATTTCCCCTGGAATTCACTGTAATCTTCCCTATATGTCCTGTAAGTTCGTTTTAATGTCCCTTTTAATTTATTTGAGACAGACTCACATATGTCTGATGAATAAAATTGTATTTGCTTTGTTTTTTGTTTCAATGTTGCTATCTGTACAGAAAAGGCTAGCTAGATTCACACCTTTTTCACTTGACGTGACTCCCAGTTACGTCTGTTACCAGTATAGCTACCAGTTATACTGCATTAAAGTCGTAACCCTTTAAATCCTAATTTTTTTTAATGTTGCTGACATCTTTGGAGCTAAGCGGTCATTGCTGTAGTGTTTTTGCACTGCACTTCCCAGAGATCACTTGTCAATCAAACAGTGTGTCCAGTACTGTGACGTCTTTTTCCTTGAGTTTCTGTAGGTGGCGCTCTTTTCTTTGTCTGTTCAGCCATGGTGGCTATTGCTGCTCATGCTGACTACCCAGTTCTTACTGTTGCTGCTGCTGGAAACATAAAATCCATCACTTCCTATGTGCTGGAAGATTTTTCCTGGGAAAGACATATGTGCTGCCGGGTGTTTAGAACAGCAAATGTTAAAGCTTTCATGAACTGGGTATAGTTTGAATCACTATTGCGTTGTATCAATCAGAGTGTAGCAAAACAGACATTTATTTATATTTGCAGATTATTACTTTAAAAAAATGAAAACACATTCCAGATTTTTGACACAAGTGGACGACAGGCAAGTTTAGCAAGTTTGCAATCAGAATGGTTTAGCTACAACTTTGTCAGCCCAAAATCTGGCCAGCTACTTTTATGGGGGATAAAGGGCCAAACAAAAGTGTTGCAAATAAAAAATGTGACATCAAAACTTACGTGCAAAATACTGCCAGGGGTTGTAGGTTCTCCCATGGTCCAAAGAACGCTCTAGCACCCACAGGTCAGGGCGAGGGGAGTTGGCAAACTTGATGAGGACATATGCCACATGGAAGAGCTAAAAACCAGAGCACAATGAGCAGGGTAAACAAAGGGCAGTAACTGCGATGAATGGATTTTGGCAAAAAGTTGCAGTTTCCTGTGCTTCACTTGCACCATCAAGTAGGGACAGTCTTGGCCCACAGCTCCGACAATACTCCATTTCCTCTCTTGTGAAAGCAAGGGCACAACAACGTCAACTTGCTTGGTCTATCTCTGTTACATTGCAAAGGATCGCCATAGAACTAGTGACCTTAATGAGGGTTTAGTCAAGGTCAGGGCTGCCTATTTGATCCATTCTTGCAGCTTAACTTCAGTGCTTACCATGTGGCCATATTGCACAGCAACTTACCAATATTACATTTGTCAGCATTGAGTCAATAAAAATGGTCCAGATGCCTTAGTGAAAAGACATCAACTAAGCCCATACGTCTGTTCTCTGAGCCCTCTATCTCCATCTTCCATCAGAAAACACAGGCCATACAAGGGCAGAAAATTATGCCAATGATTGTTCCTGCCAACACTGAGCATTCTGTGAGGCTCATGAAGCTCAGTGCAGTATGTTTCCATTTCAATTCATCATCATCATCAAGCCCTAAAAGCGGGTGACTTCAGCTTGACTGAATACAACTGAAAGCTACTTCGTGATAGTCAAAGCTCTCTTTGTTATGGTCTGGCATGGAGTGGGCATGGCTTGGAATTTACACCCTGTGACACCAACCTGTGCATGACACCTGTAGTGTCAACAGAAAGCCTCACCTACACTTGACCACCACACCCCTGTCTTGTTTTTGTGAGGCTGCAACAGTTTATCTCCAAGCGATATTAAGCCGGCACGGATCCTAAAGCAACATTTAGCATGTTTGAGAGACGGGATACAGCAGGCATATTTGCTAAACATATGGTGCCTCCCCCGAGGATTGAAGTGCTGAATGAAAACTGTACCTAAAATATTGTGTGTTGTTTAAATAAAAGACCCTTCTATAGACCGTCGGTCTTAGGCAGCGTTTGAAAAGGATGAGGGCAGGCCCATACTAGTCGAGCATCTCAACGCCTTGTTGAAAACCCCAGCAGGCATTTGGAACATTCAGGTTTCTGTCTCTCCTTGCATGAGGCAAGGAGCTGTGCTAACACAGATATATCAAAGCGAAGTAAAGCAAAGCAAAGCCTCTGCTGTGGAGTCATGGACTTGTCAACAAGGCTCCACAATTATCTTGAAGGATTGCCCCCCCCCCCACACACACACAAGTTGAAGTAGCTCCCGTCTTGATGGATTGTGAGATGGTTCAAGGGGCAGCTGGGGAACTGTCTGGCCTTGTCCTCTGAAAGCTGTCATCATAATTGTTAACAAATAACAAAATAATTAGCCTACAGATCAGGGGAAGCCTATTTGACTGTCCTTTAATAAGTTTCATCATTGAGCAAAACAAAGTTAATCTTTAAATAAATAAGATACGTGAAATGTCAGATAGCTTAAAACACCTCTTTCTGACCTCAACTTTGCATGGGGTGTGTCCTAAAACTAATCAGAGAACATTTCCACCCACATGCTACCGGATGCACGAAGAACAAAACAAAAAAATATATAAATGAGAGCACACAAACAAGATGTGGGCCGCCATCCTGCTAAAAACAGAAGCAGGGCTTTCGCAGATAGCTGAGCTGCCTACTCCTCTGCTGAGCGGGAGGAAGTTTGGTTCACACGAGCTGCGATGACGTTAAGGGACGGCCGAGGGGAAGGGGGCAAGTGAGGCAGGAGGGATAGACGGGGGAGGGGTAAAGAGAGTAGGGGTGGCCAGAGACGTGCCGACTGGCATGTGGACCCGTCTCAGATTCCAAACATAGCGTCACATTCCGCTTCCCCCCTAATGCCCCCATAGCAGGGCATGCCACCGCTTTCAGGAACCTGTCACTGACAAGCAACACACAACAGAAAATCTTCTCAGCCAGAGAAACGCCGCTTGTTAATAACATAGATACAGAACAGATAAACCTTCCACCGCAAGTGATTCTCCAGTTTCCCAGGTAGGGCCATGCCCGGTATCACAAAAATAACATCTCAATTCTAAACGATCTCATCAGAAAAGACTGAATCAGACAATCCAACCATTTATTCTCCTTTAGCTGCACTCCTATGGAAACTCTGGAAATTAAATTACCCAAAGACTGGCATCAAACTCATGCACCTCAGTTAAAATCCCATCTAGCCTGACTGCGGTAGTGCCATTTACTGTGATATCTCATACTGACTTGATGGCAGTAACTGAGTGATGGTGCGAAGAATCCTCCGGAGACAGAGCCTGTCAGAAAGAGACACGACGGGCCTGGAAGACGGGGCCTGTCCTGGCACGGCTCTGCTTCATTTCAGGCCTGTCATTCCATCTCTGTCCTGCCAGTCTAAACACACACTCTTGAATTATGTCCAGCGCCTATTGTTTGGAGGGGGCCTGAAATATCGTGACGGCATGCTAAGCGTACCAGCACACGATTCCGACGGTGTACAAAGACATGAAACAGATTGACAAACTTGAGGTAAGAACACTTGGATAACACTTCAGCAGAGCCATCCTCAGCCCCTCCCTGCATCTGTGTCTGTAGCCTCAGGCTTTAGAAAAGAGTGATGTAACAGGAGGTTAGTGTAGGAGGCTGTGGGTGGGTGTCAAAAAGGTCAGGGGTTGAGCCGTCACAGGTATGGACTGTTTGACACCTACCCTCTCTGTCTTCTACCCCCCACCCAGTCTCAAATTCCTGACCGTGACCCCAATAAAAGTGTCACATATACAAGGTATAAAGTATCCAAATCTCCTCTGTAAACCATCCAAGCCCCCGGTGACCCAACACCATTTTCACTACACACATCTTAACATTTTTCCCTTCCTCAATACATGTTTACTAGTTAACTGCATTTTGACTGAATGTAACTCGCTCTCTCTCTTTCAGGTGCGCACACAGACACACCCACACACATATCATCACTCCTAGATTATGATTATTGACCTCTGACAGTTCATGCCCAGTGTGTGTGTGTGTGTGTGTGTGTGTGTGACAGCTCAAGCGTGATCTAGTTATGCCCTTAAGCGTGAACAGCAGGATTGCTGCCTCCACACAGAATTCCTGCCCTAAGTTCACACATGCCTGCGCTTCAGGTAAAGGAGCCAGGCAGTGTTTCACTCTCGCAGAAAAATCACTCTCAGATCTTAGAGGGGGAAAAAGCCTGATTGCGTGACACTTTACCAGTTGTTCTCGCTGCTGTGCCTGCCACGTGGATCTGTTCAATCATAATCTCTTTGTGTTGATCAAATGGAGTGTACTGTAAAATGGACTGATTAAGCATTTCTCACAGCCGTTTCTATTAGAAACTCTGGTATCTGCAACCAGTACTATTCCTTCTTTTCACAAGCCATGCATTTGGCTTAACATTTATTCATTGTCCTAGGGATATTGTAATAATAGCAAGTACTGTATGTACAGTATGTGTATATGCTAGACTAGGCGTAGGCATAAATAGATGACTTATCTAATATCTTGATTAAATAGGCTGGGCATTTTGTGAGCTAGCAAACCAACATGCATCAGTAGATATTCAACAAGTGCAGTTCAGAAGCAGATATGTCCTAATCCCAAATTCCAAGTAGAGGGCATTACAGAGCCAAGAGGACTAAATCTCCTGTGAGATCTGAAGCCTGACAGACAGAAGCCATCTGAATGAGCTCCTGAGTGTCTGGTGTTGGAGCAGAGGAATGCAATGCAAAAGAGAGGAGGCATCACCTTCTGTTGTTGTGGATCAGCCCTGCCAGACAGAGCACATTACAGCACAATGGGGTGGAGCAGTTGTAGTCCCGTTTGAAACAATGCAATGCACAACTGTTTGTCCATGTGCAACAGGTGGCGGTGGAAGGTTGAGTGGGGTGGAGGGGTATATTTTCTCTGTCTCCATGGGAAAATAAGCCCCTGACAACAGAATTAGTGCTACCCTAACAGCAAAAGCAGTAAGTGGAGTCACAAAAGACCTCTCTAGGTATAATAGGCATTAAATGCAAGTTTGTACTTGTCACCAATCTTCTTATTGTAAAAGCCTGAGGTGCAGCTGCTACTCCTGATTTGTATTGGCACTTTTCTGTGTAGGCTACTACATGTTTGCTTATTTATGAGATACTGTTACAGAATTTGGCGATCAGGGGCGTCGCCAGAGATATATGTTTAGGGGGGTGAGCCTCTACTAGGGGGGTCTGGAGGCAAGCTCCCCCAGGAGACGGCCACAAAATGGTTGTTTCCCATACCTTTTGAGAGTAGCAATAGGCCTAAAATCAATACATAATTTGACGTTGTTGTTGCAAAGAATATTTCTTAAAATTGCTTAAAAGTTTGGATATACAGTAATTCTGTTGCATCTTAATATTAAGAATATTATAATAATACATATTAAATCATTTTAATATTAAGAATTTAAGGACCCAGCACACTGACTGACAAGCATCTAGATGATTATAATTCAAAGCTTGCATTTGCTGTTCGTCAAACGACCATACAAATTAGCCACTTTACCTCCCCTGCCTTTGGCTTTAAATCATTACAAACTTAAGACAAGAATGGGGAAATGTTTTTTCTTTTTCAAAACATTAATACATACAATAGCAAGTACAGTATTGCATGTACGTGCATTTGACATGATGTGAAAACAGAAATTATGTAACAGGTGAGATGTACCTAACTAGCCAAAAGAATTAGCTAAGAAGGTGTGATTACTTTTATTAGCTGATCGACTTTACAACATTGACCCTCATCTACCACAATTTCATAACGAGTAGCACACATACTTAGTCTATTCAGCTCATCACAAGTGTCTACACCAGTGGTTCTCAACCCTGGTCCTCGAGTACCACAGCCCTGCTGGTTTTCTATCCTACCAGCTAGTTAATTACATTCACCTGGTGTAATCAGGGGCTGAATGAGACCTGAGACACCAGGTGAATGTAATCAGCTAACAGGTAAAACAGAAAACCGGCTACAGTAAATTTTATGTCAGCCATGCAGAGTTAAAATTGGGCAATACAATGCATGAATTTTTTTAAATTCTGAACCATAGGCCTTGCATTATCTACAAGTAGGTGTTGGAATCACCAGAGAGCTCTCAATATGATGTTGATATTTGAGCCATAAATTGTTAATAATGCTATTATTAATATTAGGCTACACCTTATTCTGATTTAATACTGTGATATACAGTGATATATCACTCTTTATCAATCAATTTATCAATATATTTTTTTCATTTGATGGCAGTAAAAAATAAGTATTATCTTAAAAACCTTGAGATGTGAGTAAAAACATCACAATACTGGATGTTAACATATCGATACAATATGTGAGGGAAAGTATTGCAATATTAGATTGAAGCAATATTTTCCCCTACCTATCTACAACCTCAAATGAAAGCAGGGAGATGGGTTTAATACTGCCCTATCAAAATGCACCTAGGAAAACTTTGCATCTGAGTGCGTCAGTGCCTGCGTCAGTAGGCCTGTGACCACTGAGTAGCATTTCTATATATGAATTGATGGCAAAGGCCTTGAAAAGGTGAAGAGATCCTGAGTTAACCCCCACAATCTTTTCCACATTGGAGCTCCAGATTTAGGAAGCACTGCAGTCCAACAGCGACCCGTGATCCAGTCTCCAAACCAGACTGCTACTGCTAACTAGCACGAGGCAGGCTGTTAGCAGGGTTGTAAATATCTGCTGGGTTGGCCTGGCGCCTCAGGCAGCCCAGCTAAAGACAGGCACTTACATCACCTCTATCGTCACCACGGCAATAGCTAGGGACATGTCTAATAGAGTCAGACCATGCCAGCTGCACTATATGAACAAATGTTTATTACCTAGCATAGGGTATAGGCTAGGCCAGTTTTTCCTCAACAATTTCCTCAGTCATTGGTCTCAATTTGTGTCACTCCAAATTTTGGGAAATACACATTGAAAACACTTGATTGACTTTAGGATTAAAGCCCATCCATATTGTTTTTGGTACTTTGTGATTATCACCTGGTGTATGATTTAGATGTTATGCAGTACAGCCATGCACAATGAATCTGTACCAGCAAGGTCAGAGAAATCAGTGAGGCCTGATTCATCTTATAACATAACATAAATATTGTGTGTAACACCACAGTCTATAAATAAAATATACAATATCATGTGGATATTTTTAACAAATAGGCTTCATAGTTGGTCCAATAA
>OMLI01093574.1:0-15311 GCA_900302605.1 Rondeletia loricata
GTAGTCTGACCCCCCCTGTCGCTTCCTGAAGTCCACGATCATCTCCTTAGTCTTGCAGACGTTGAGAGAGAGGTTGTTGTCCTGGCACCATGTTGCCAAGACGCTGACCTCCTCTCTGTAGGCTGTCTCATCGTTGTTGGAGATGGGACCCAGGATGGTGGTGTCGTCTGCAAACTTAAGGATGGTGTTGGAGCTGCGCGTGGCCACACAGTCATGTGTGAACAGGGCGTACAGGAGGGGACCGAGTACGCAGCCCTGAGGGGCTCCGGTGCTCAGGGTCAGTGCAGAGGAGGAGAGGTTACCCATTCTCACCACCTGGGGTCTGCCCGTCAGGAAATCCAGGATCCAGTTGCAAAGGGAGGTGTTAAGACCCAGGATCCTGAGCTTGGGAACGAGCTTAGCGGGCACAATTGTGTTGAATGCAGAGCTATAATCTAGAAACAGCATCCTCACGTATGTGTTACCCTTATCCAGGTGAGAGAGGGCGGTGTGCACTGTCAGGGCGATGGCGTCGTCCGTAGATCTGTTGGGGCGGAATGTGAATTGAAGGGGGTCCAAGGTGTCAGGAAGGGAGGAGCAGCTGTGAGCTCTGACTAGCCACTCGAAGCACTTCATGATGATAGAGGTCAGTGCTACAGGGCGGTAGTCATTCAGGCAGGTGATGGGATGTTTCTTTGGTACGGTAATTACAACTCATCGTGTATTCAGGTACTTTTTTAGTGAGAAATAACAAAACGGATCCTGACACACAACTAGCTGTTTTTGCTGACTATTTTAGAAACCAAGTGGTACAGAGCTCGGCTACTTTGTGCTGCCATGACAGAATGAAGAAGAAAATATTCGCAGTAGTTTTGTAACTGATATTTTAATACGTTTATTGGCTAAACGTTGTTGTATATGCTTGACACCTAAATGTTCAACAAAGAGTGAGAATGTCACATCTTGGCATCCTGGTTATCATGTAAAATTCGACTTTCCCATTTGCATTTACCACTTTATTTACATTCTCTAACCATAATTACAATATTTCCGACAGCATTGAAGGCAGCAGTTGTGACTGTGTGGCGATGTAGACCCAGTGGGGAAAATGTAGGCGATAATGAGGTAATGAGGTACACCTTGCCTCGTGTGAATGTGTGTGAATGATCTGAATGATGGTGGTGGTCGGAGGGGCCGTTGGCACAGATTGGCAGCCACGCCTCCGTCAGTCTGCCCCAGGGCAGCTGTGGCTATGGCTTACCACCACCGGTGTGAATGTGTATGAATGAATAATGGTTTCTGTAAGCGCTTTGAGCATCACACTGTGATGGAAAGGCGCTATATAAATCCAATCCATTATTATTATTATAGGTAAATATTGGACTTTCTACTGACCCACCTCACGACCGAGGAGAAAAGCCCAACCTGACCCGGTAGGCCTATTTGTTATGTGTAAACCTAGCCAGCAAATGTTTTATTGGTCACGCAATATCATTTAATTAGGCGATTGATTGATTTGTCATATTTTCCGGCAGACATTTTGGCCGACGGCATTTTTATTTGTCGGACAACTGCACGTTTTACCGGCCAAAATATACCGGCTAACGGAAACCCTGGTGTAGGGTGCTGCATCTGTGTGTATCTAGGAATGATACGAGGAAAGACACATTTTAGTTTCCTTGTGTAAAACTGGCAACTAAAGTAATCTTTTTCTAACTGCTCATTTTCGCTGTGTGTTGCCATGTAATGGCTTCTTTCTTGATCAAAAGCCAAATCTAATTGAACAAGTAGCAAGTCAGTTCATAAATAAGATGACAAGTAAATCACAAGTGCTGGCTTGTTGCTCATTGCTCCAATCTCTGCCTAAAACAAGAACACAACAAGACTTGATTAGACACCCTGAAGATTTAATCTTCAGATGATGATGTTCAGTAATAGGAAACATATATGCAATCTTCTGTCATAAATGGAAGTCTCAGGGAAATACATGCCACAGAAGTTGTTAATCGCAGGTCTTGAATGTTTGGGTGGTACATTTATATATTGTCCCTGCATGAGTTTGAGTATCCCACCATATATGAGTCGATACCTATGGGTTTCATATCGTGTTCATACACCCAGGCCCTCATACAGACTAGTTACCCATCTCTGGCCTAGACTATTTGCCTCTTTCTAATTCGAAGGCAGTTTGTAGTTCAGCTGTCCCCAGCTAGACCCCTGCTGTGTAGCTGCTGATGTGCATTGTTCCAGGAGTGCTGAATGTGTAAACAGGTGTTAATCTCCTATTCTCCAGCATTCACACTGCTGCTGAAGGGAACTATAGGTAACAACAGGGAACCCATTAGATGTTGTTGTCACTTTACCAAAGCCCATTGTTTACTCTGAGTTAATTAAAAGGATTATAGCTGTCTGTATATGGCACTTCTATATGTATGTGTGTGTGAGAGAGGGAGAGAGATAAAAGACACCTGGTCCTTGGTCTTTGCAAAGAGCAATTAACAAGATTCATGACAAGGTAGGGAATTTTATTCAAACTGCACCAACTCCCTCACAAACAAACAACTATTCACACATTCTCATTCTCAAGCACCAACCAGACAATGGCAAGGAAATGAAACGATGAAGACGACAATATGGCTAAATGAAAGGATCTTGGGCTGTTGGGATAGTCCAGTCCTGTTTCCATGACCCTCCGGTTGGATGTTGCTTGTCCTCTCTCACAGTTTGGCTCTGTTTTGTTGAAGTGCTTCCTGTTTAGTTTATCACTGTTACAGTACGTAGTGCATCTTCATTGATGCTAGGTTCTTTGTTATTGGCAATAACAATACATTTCCACTGAAGGACCCACTTTGCAACCATGTAAACAAGATGGCAGCTCTTTCCCCCCCCCACAATTAGCCTTGACAGAACAATGGGTCAAAAGCTCACTGAACGGGCGTAGGCGTAGCATCTGGCAATTCAGTACTCAGTTGGAATGGTTAACAGTCTACATTTGAATACGACAATGATATTAGCCAGGCAAAGTGCATGTGTGTATGTGTGTGTTGGAGAGGTCAAATAACATGATCATGAAATGCAAGGCTCGTGCTTAATTTGGTTTCTATGGGTGTTATTCATGGTAATAGTTATAAATAACAGGTTTTGTTTTTAATTAAATTTTTATGAACTATCCCTTTAGCAATCATATCTATAATATATTGAACAGACATTCAAAAGTTAATACTTTTGAATCTTAAGATACTCCAAAGTAAGAGAAGCCACCAACACGGCTGTAAATAGAGAGGCGGCAGATACATTTCCCCCTCTTTGGAACAAAGCTACCTGTCCTGTACTTTACGTTGGCCTGACCTGACATTGCTGATTCTATCTGTCATTATCCTCGGCTAAGCTTAGAACATCTTCTCTCTGTCTTTAGTCTGGAGAGCTCAGTAGCAGTTAGCTGTCTGACAGGGGAAATTGCTAAAGACATTAGCTGTAGGGTTAGTCGATGAACTATATTCCCTGTTGTTTGCAAAGGCTCCCTGTTCACTTTCTCTATCAACCCATTCATTACAGGGGAGTGATTCTCTGGGATATTGTAAGACATACAAGTTCGATTAGCTCGGTGTCTGCTATACCCGTAGGCTCATCCAACCATGTTTTTATCACACGCCTGGCAAGCACACAACATGCCAGTTAGACTCTGTAGGTCAAGTTGGACTCAAGTTTCACCATGATGTATCTTGTATCTTTTCTGCCCTTTTTGTTTTCCGCCAACACCCCAATTTACCAATGAGAGAAAGAATGCTTCTGAATGCCTTATCAAAACCCAAACTAGGTCAACAAGCTGCCTTGATTATCAAGTGCAGTGGATGTGGGAGTGCGTGTTGAGGCGTAAGCATGAGAGTTCCTGCAGGAAGTGGAAATTGCATCTGCAGAGACACACACACACACACACACACACACACAGGCAGTCACCAATAGTAGGGAGGAAAACAGAGGTGTGCCTGAGACGGCTTCAATTGACATTTGGGTTATCAGAAGCATGTGTGTTACAAGTGAGGGTGTGGTTGTGCATGTGGGGTTGTTTTGCACTGTGAGAACATTTGATGGTCGTTTTAGCAGTTGCATTGCATGTGTATGTGAGACTAATCCTGGCTCTGCATCTGTATGAGACCACATACTCATCTTGTCACTCTGCTTCTTCTTGTGCCTCAGTTTGTTCTTTCTGTTTCATCCAATCTACTCATTAGCTTTTAAGTTTGAAGTTTATTTGCACAAGGCAATGAAACAAACGAAAATAACAAAATAAGTGAAACAAATCGTGCAGGTGAGATAAAAAAAGAAAATAAATCTCACCTAAATCAACTAAACAGACAAAATGAAAATGAAATAAACCAGACACATTAAACTCATTAAATAATATAAAGAAAGGGGAAACAATAAAACAAAAAAACACTACATAATCAAGATGTGAAAAAGGAAACTTTAGTTTTCTGTGTCTTTCTACTTCGTTGTCCTTCTCCCCCATCTTTCCCCTCCCTCTTTTGGCAGCAAGGCTCAAGGTAATTTCAGATGATTTCTAACAACCTTTCTCTCTCTCTCCTTCTTTCTCTCCTCCTCCCACACTGTCAACAGTCTAAAGCACCACCACCCTCACATCACCCGCAGCAGCCAGCCACAGAAGCAGCAACCATGGGCAAACAGAACAGCAAGCTCCGTCCCGAGGTCATGCAGGACCTGGTGGAGAACACAGACTTCACCGAGCACGAGATCACCGAGTGGTACAAGGGCTTCCTCCGGGACTGTCCCAGCGGTGCGCTCTCCATGGAGGAATTCAAGAAGATCTACGGCAACTTCTTCCCTTATGGCGATGCCTCCAAGTTCGCCGAACATGTCTTTCGCACGTTCGACGCCAACGGAGACGGGACTATAGACTTCAGGGAGTTCATCATCGCGCTGAGTGTGACGTCGCGCGGTCGGCTGGACCAGAAGCTGAAGTGGGCCTTCAGCATGTACGACCTGGACGGGAACGGCTACATCAGCAAGGCAGAGATGCTGGAGATCGTTACGGTGGGTCCGCTGTGGTGGTCTGGGGGGAGGGGACGGTGTGTTTTGTTGTCTTTGTCCTCTGTTTGTCTTTCTTTCTTTCTTTCTCTCTACCGTTATTGTAAGATATACAAGTTGGATTAGCTCGGTGTCTGCTATACCTGTAGGCTCATCCAACCATGTTTTAATCACACGCCTGGCAAGCACACAACATGCCATTTAGACTCTGTAGGTCAAGTTGGACTCAAGTTTCACCATGATGTATCTTGTATCTTTTCTGCCCTTTTTGTTTTCTGCTCTGCTCTATGTCTCTCTGTCTCGGTCTGTCGGTCTGGCTCTCTACCTTTATATAGCCCTCAGACTTTCATTGGCCAATACATGCTATCATAGCAGTGCCATGTTTCCTGGCCCTAAAAGTATTCTTCCAGTGAAGCAACATTTTACCCAGCCATCCACACCAGCAGCTATATCATATATCCATCTTCTTCTGTGTTCTGCACCATTTGACTCCCTAGAGCAGAAAACCAGCCACTGTGTAATTATAGAAACTATAGCTCTTTCTCTCAGATCCTCAGATGTCTCATCTTATTGGGTACAACACTGAGCCCCGTACGTCACATATGTGATCTCTCACAGGTCTTCACACACTTCACCAAATGCTCATGTGTCCTTTGTTTTCTGTAGGGGTGCGTTGTGGCATGGTGCAGTGGCCTTAACACACACACACATGCATACATCTACGTACGTGTGTCTGCATGGTGTGTGCTTGTGCATTTGTGTTCATTAGCGTTTTATTTAGATATTGAAATCAGATGTTATTATCATTTCATAGCAGTTTGTTAGCAATAGAAGTGCAAGTCGATGCGATGCGGCAGAAAACCATGTCTTTAAAATGTCATAGTTAAAATCCTTCTAGATAGTAAACTGTGTTGTGAAACAGGAAACTTATATGAAGATGCTGCGTATGATTTTCAGAAAAGGATAACAGCTCTGATACTGTGGAGATCTTACCCTAAAATATGATGTGTCTATATACTATTTCTGATTGTCATCATTGGTATAACATGGGGCTGGTTGAATCAAAGTGAAGTTCTTGACTGAGACATCCACTCTTTGAAAAATGTGACACCGACTCTTAAAAAACATACAAATGGTAACGTAAAACTTTTTTACCGATGCAGTTATTTGCATGAAAGCCTTGATTTGTTGTGGATGGTGATAGTTCTAGAGTAGTGACCATAGTAAGACATTTCTGTCTAAATCCTCCATCACTTTGTTCCCTCTGCCTCCAGGCTATTTACAAGATGGTTTCTTCAGTGATGAAGATGCCTGAGGATGAGTCGACGCCCGAGAAACGCACAGACAAGATCTTCAGGCAGATGGACACAAATCGGGATGGTAAGACTTTCCCACTGTCTCTCACTTTGCAATGGATCCCAGTGGAACCGTAGCTTCTTTAAAGATACTGAGCATTCACACTGCAAGTAAAATGGTTGTCGGAAGTCCATCTATTTCTATGACCACAGAGATACAGCTGATGTTGCCCTGCCTATTGCTGCAAAATCTTGGTTCTGCAGCTTTCAGTCAGCTAGCTCAAGTTGGCTATCAGACAGTGCCACGGCAGTGTGCTTGCTAGCAGTCTGCACACAGAGTTAAACTCAGACGGAAATCCAAACAGCATGCATCAATGCATAAATTAACCAAAAATACTTTGCTATAAATATTATTTAACAAATTGCTAAAATATATTTGATAGCAACACATGCCATGTCACCTCCAGAAATATGTTTGTTTACAGGCCTTTGATTCAGTTTATTTTAGGTCAGCATAGACTTATTGTAACTAATAAACAAGATAATAAACTAATAAGCTATAAAGTGCCTTCTCTCTGTCTCAGGTAAACTGTCCCTGGAGGAGTTTGTGGAAGGAGCTAAGAACGATCCTTCCATTGTGCGGCTGCTTCAGTGCGATCCCAGCAGTGCTGGGCAGTGAACACCTGAACTTTTCCACCGCAGTTTGATTTATTTGACTAATTTTCAAATCTCTCCCTGTTGACACATCTGTGATTGTTGATATCTGATCACTTGAGCTATGGAGGCACATGCAATGACACACACACACACATGCACAGAATGACATATAGGCAACATGCAAGTGTTCCTGTACGTACTACGAATACCAAAGCCCAACATATATTTAATGATTCAGACACCCACAAACACATACATGTGCCTCTCTATGCTTGGTCAAAAGCTACAGACAAGACGGGTCCCAGATACGGTACATACAGCTACAATACAAAGGACTCAAATCCCATCAAAGACTTGTTAAACACTGAATCAAAGCTGAGCTATCTCTGTCAGAGAATATGGCCAGTAAGGATAATCCAACAGATGCATGAGGTATGTTCAACCTCCTCAGAATTGAGCTGAATCCAAGTTCGCTGTTCTTTTTATTCAATTATTTGTGAA
The DNA here is from genome assembly GCA_900302605.1 of Rondeletia loricata. Taxonomy (NCBI): domain Eukaryota; kingdom Metazoa; phylum Chordata; class Actinopteri; order Beryciformes; family Rondeletiidae; genus Rondeletia; species Rondeletia loricata. Next base: position 7,479 of record OMLI01093574.1, read on the forward strand.
AAAAATTTAAGCATTGCTCACGAGTAAAAGGGAACATTGCTCACTGTTCTTCAATTCACTTTTTGTTTTGTTTCACTGACTTGGGTTGAATAACGGTGGGCAGATCTTTACAAAGTATTGAGTGCTTTTGCAGTCTAACTTCATGTTAACACTGGATGTAATGAAGTATGTGAGTCTGGGACTACAAATGTTCACGGCTTACAGTATGGCTATGTATACAGGAGGTCTGGGAAATGTAGTTTTTAACCATAGAATAATTTTAGAAGGTTTGAAAGATATTTTTTTAAAGATATGTTTTGGAGGAATGTTACATCAAATCAAAACTGACTCAGATTTAAACATTGAAGGGGAATATTCTGAATACAGATTACACCATCTGTTCCTTTGAAAGTGACTTTTTATGCCAAGTTCTACGTACACACACACACACACACACGCGTCACATAAGCGCACAAATACGAACTTGCATACATTCACCTTACTGATGAATACATGAACTTGACACACGCATATAAACCGAGCTGTGATCCTCTTTCTTCATCTACGGTTCAAGGAGTGTACGAGCAAAAAGAGTTAGATGACATAAATAGTATATACTTATATATTATTTTACTCTGTGATAACGTGGTGATTTGCTGCAATGGAAGAGATTCACTTTAAAGTTTTGACATATAAATTATTGGAATGTGATACATTGTATTTTATTTTAATTGATGAACATGATATGAAAGTGTACAGTATATTCACGCGTATTTATGCTAGAAATGTAAAAAGGGGAGGACCACACATATTGCTATGCATTAAGCTTTGACCATCCACTGCTAAGAAAATAGCTACAGTTCTCACAACTAAAACTCAAGCCACCCCCAGACATCATGTTTCATATCCCCCAAAGCCAGTTAACGGTAGCAGTCATTACGTTTATACTGTACTATGGTTCTGTGTGTACGCAGTCTGCTTCTCAAAGTGGTGTATGCAGTTGTAAAAGTGCAAAGGTAATGTCTGCAAATCTCAAGTTTTGGAGCAAACGTGATGACATCACATCTTCTGAATGTGCACTTTTCTTTCCCATTGTATATAAGCACCGAGGTACAGATGCATTTGCAATTGTAAAATAACCCGGTTGTTAATGCGATTAATGAGATTACAGATTAGAAACTGGCAGGGATGCACACTGGCAGGGATTTAAAGCACACTTAAATGACAATCTTAACAGAACAAAATCCTACTGCTTAGTTTATAAGCTCTGGGGTTAGTAGCTAGTAACAGCAATGTCCCCCACACTTGGCCAAGGTTTTTGCAGGACTCCTGATAGCTATTTACTATTTCCCACCTGCTAACACTGACTAAATTACACCTCAATGGTGACGGTCACTGCTGATTAGTAAGCAACATGAGATGGTTTCACAAGTGGATGAATGTGACATGGGGGGGAAACATGCAGTTGTGAAATCTCTGGGCTTCTCCACATTTCAAATAGGTGATCAGGTACTTCAGTCCCACATTTCATTCAATAGCATCTTGTGGTCAAGTGCCAAATGTAGACAAACTTAAAAAACACAGTATTGTATCCATTTATACTGTACAATTGTTATCTGTCGAACAAAAAAAAAACATTGTCACTGTATCATTTTGTAGATTTTGTATTGTTACTTGCATTATGTGTTCTGTGTAGGATGTCCATTTTGTAACTCAAATAAAGACAAAATGGAAAAATGGCCAATTGTCTATTTTTTGTTATGCTGCCAGGCGTAATGTGGCATCTAAAGTAATGTTAAAGACATTATTTTAGTAAGATGATGTCTGTGTATGTTCAAATCTTTATTCAATTTTCAACACAGCCAAGCACAGAGGAGATCTAAGCAACCAACCAACAAGTGCCGTGCTTCACCCTCAGATGTTGTTTACAGTCTTGTCTGAATGATATTATTTCATGTAAGGCCCTACATACATGCTGGCACTTTGGTTATTTGTTGACATGTAAATGTTACAACATAGCTGAAAATTGGAGATTGGGCATTAGAGATTATAAAAAATATGAGTAGATTCACAGAGGGACTTACTTTTTTGAATAAATGCTACAGGATATGTCACTGAAATGTAAAGTACGTGAGACTCCTGGATAAATTGCTAAAGAAATGCAAAACATTGTCATTAAAAGCATTAATAAATAACACAGCTAACAAAAGACATAAAGACTGGCATGCAAAGAAGCTGCTAAACAGAAAATGAGGACCTTTTAACACATTCCAACTAATTCAAGATGTGGCTATGTACACCGGGTATTTAATGGAGCTACTCCTGACTGTTATTTGTCAAAAACACAAGTCTGTACAGAATGAGAATAAAAGTACAAACAAATTATTTTATACAGTAAAAATATTCATCAAAAGGCATTAAGTGGAAGGGATGGATCTGTGGTCCATCATTTTGCTACACAACAAGTACAACGAGGAAGTGAATATGACCAGTTCATCAGAATTTAACTGTCCAACTCTTCGATCCCCTCTTTTCATTTTTCTCCTCCTCTTCCTCCTCCTGGACAGAAAATACGGCTTGCCTCATATTGTAACAGTGTCGGAGAGCGATCGTGCGTCCTCATGTTAAGTTAGTAAATTTGCCATCAGAGCCACGGAGGAACACCACCAACGGACTATCTCCAATAATGTCAATCAGCTTATCAGCCAATCAATAGCAGTCCCATAGATATCAGCCAACCAGCAGTCACAGGGTCTCTTGAATCTTAAGTCAATGAGATTCTGTAGTCCTTCAGGTCAGCCAATGAGCAGTCAGATCTCCATGAGCGTGATCTTGTAGGCGTCTGCGTAGCTCTCGATGTTGAGGATGAATGTGTCTTCGTTGGAGTAATGCTCAATAATGTTATCATCCATGTTCACCAGTATCCTGACACAAAACACGGAGGAGTATAAGATGTAAATGACGCTTTGAGGTTCACATATAACATATAGACGTTTTCCTTAAGGTCTTCATCTGGACAAATAAGGCTCTTATTTCTTATTCTTCCCTCCCACAAAAGTCATCAAGTTCTTCTAAAAACATCTAACTTGCCTGAATGAAACAGGAAAATGAAATAAGATGTTTAACATATATTTGTCACTTTCACAAAGCACTCTTGAGGGAAGAAAACAAGCTCTTGCTCACTCACCCTTTTTTACTCTTCTTGTATACTTTGGCTATCCTCTCCGTGGGCACGCCATATTTCTCTGATATCTATGAGGAACAAATGAAAGCAGTTTGTGAATATGTGCTCTGTCGTAACATTGCTCATTCCCACGTGCTGACAGCTGCACACACATTTGCTAAACACACACACATACACGAAATCACTCACATACAGAGACACAAACACTTGAGCTGATTACTCACAGCATCCATCAGGCCTCTGAGTGTGGGAGACTTGAGCATCAGAGCATCAAAGACCTCGTCTGTCTCCTTTCTCACATACAACAGCACTGTGGAGACACGTAGGGATTAGCGTTGAATGAGCCTTAACTGTTAGCTATCATAAAATCTAATTTTTACGCCTTTATTTGGAAAGCATATGGCGCAGAAGTGAAGAGAGAGATGTGAACATTACATTTCAGTGTCAATTAGACTATCTGGCTTTTTCTTTACCTTGCTCTTCTCTATTTTACATGAATGCTCTCGGACACAAGGGCATTTGTCACATTCATTGTCTGGGCATTGTGGTTTTGATCCTTGCGCTCTTTAATATTGTTGCTTTATAATGCTGGCAATCTAGGAATTTTAAGTAATAATCCGTGACATTTTCATATAAATAAATTTCCACCTTGTTACTCTATATCATTTGCTGTTGTAAACACTTGGTAGTGGGTAGGACTTTCCAGGGGAAAATCCTTTGTTTGGAATAAATAGAAGAAGAACTGTGAGCGCCAACTACAGAAACTCAAACTTCAAGGAGAAAGACGTCACAGCACTGGAGACACTGTTTGATTGACAAGTGATCTCTGGGCACCAAAGATGCCGCCACAATGGAAAAAAAACAAAACAAGAATTTCACAGATTACCACTTTTCCAGTTTATCATACTGTTGCACTCATTGTAAGTAACACTGGATAATATATATAAGTTTTAAATATATTGTCTCTGTTGAGAAATTTCAAAATTACACTTCACAAGCTGTTGCTGTCAGAATATACAGCTGTAGTAGGAAGCCTCCTGACAGAGAGGAGCAGTCACTGCACATAAAGCCATGCCTCTATCCTCTATAGAGCTTCACATTTATCCCCAAACCTGATGGGACCTGACTTCACCCAGTGGGCTTGGGTTGAGTCGAGCTGAATTTGTCACTTGCTCCGGTTTGGTTTGGACTTGGGTTAAATAATTTTTTATTAACTAGTGATTTATCATTTTCAAATTATTAGAAATGTCAGGCTTTAGTCATGTTTGGGTTCACAAAATTCTAATCTGATTGAAGCAGAATATTTTCAGGCTCAGGTCGGGCCTGAGTTACCCTGAAATGAAAAATGACTTTTTCTCTTATTTACCACAATTTTTATATCAAAAAAGTTTGACTTCCTGGAAAATTGAAAATGTTTGGTGGTGTACCAGGAGGCGTACATAAAAAATTCCGACCAATAAAACGTCACCCCTTCGCCTCTCCACCCTCCGTCTTTCTCTCCCTAACTGATATCCCATTGGTTTACACTTTTGAATGATCCCTCCCCGCGTTATGTCCCGCCCCAATATCCTGTTTAATACATCACATTAAGGAAGCAAGATGCTATCAAGATGCTGTTTCATTGTGACTTGAAGGTCTCTCTGAAGTGGCCCTGAAAGCCTACTGAAGAAGGTAGAAGAGAGGGAGGGGAAGCAGCCAGCCTACCTCTCTTGTGGGTCTCCTCTTTGATCTGTTTGTGAGGGGAGGGGCACAGATCTTCATCTGACGGCCTGAACATTCTCTTCACCAGCACACTCCTGACAACACACACACACACACACACACACACACACACACGTCATGTGCCATACACGTATGCCTTTTGATTGCATTCCTAACCTGTGGTGTGTGCATGCGTTTGTCTGTATGTGTGTGTGTGTGTGTGTGTGTGTGTGTGTGTGTGTGTGTGTGTGTGTTTGCATATGTACCTTCTTTCATTTACATAACTTATAAATCATGTTTGCATGAACTGATGTGATTGAATTGTTTTTATTTGCTGGTGATGTACACTCACCCCTCTCGCTCAATCTCCTCTGTGTTGAAGGCAAACACCTGAAAGCAAATGGTACAGCACACTGTTGTACGAAACTTTATGTAGGCCTACAATATAACAAGCAATGACCAAATTCTTCAAAGACTGGAACTAACACAGTAGAGCTTTTGGACACTCAAATATTCTTGGTTGTGTGTGTAAAGGGGAGAAAACTAGAATCAACACGTCTTCCAGTTTTGTTAAAATTAGCAGCTAAGGCGTATAGAGTCTCATTTAACGTTAAATTTAGATTTTATTACATAGATACTGCTCAATAAAAATAAAAAATAAGTGCTGCACACAATGATGAAATTTGATATTGCACAGGTATAGGGGAGTGAAGTGTCCCCTGACTAACTGACCTGAATGTGCCTCTTAATGTCCACGGCACTGTGGTGATAGCACAGTGGATAAAACATCAAAAACCTGTTAAAAGGTTTGATCCAAAAGCTAGAGCTGAAATGCAGCCATAAGGGCATTTTGAAATTGGAGTGTGGCTACTCTAGAATCTATAGATAGATGAAATCAGCAGATATGAAACAGGTTCTTTCAATATTTGCTTATAGGAACGAGTAAGCAGGATCAGTGTGGTGCTGCAGCGCTCTACCTGTCCGGCCCTCTGCAGGTTGCCAAAGTGAACGTCAGGGATGAAGAGGACTGGCTGGGCCTCCAGGTCTGTCATGGTCTTGAAATAGGTGGTGTCTGCCTTCTTGGGAACTGTTATCACGCCTACACCTCCATCCTTCCCTGGGACACCAATGAAAAACAATATTTACAATAGAACATAATAGAATAGAATTTGTTCAAGAGATAATTTTTCTGCAAAAAGGTGATCAGGAAAACGTAGAAAGATAAATCAGTGAAACATGTTTGAAGGCAGCTGCAGTCAAAATTATCATGTTTCGTTCATCAGCAATTCATTGTCAGCGTTCACGGGCATTCAGACGCATTTCGTTCCAATGTGTGATTTGCTCACACACAAAGGGGATGGCAGGTGGGTAAATTAAGACCTTCCAGTCACAGTTCCCCACAATTTACACTGATAATAAAAAACAGTGGGCGATGCGAGGGAGAATGGGGATGCATTCAGTACTGTGTAGCGTAAACAAGAGGGACACCTTTTCTATTCATCCACCAATCCGGCCCTCAAATCGCACCCTCGGTCTAGAATTTTCTCTGATTTTAATGAAAAAACGAAGCAATTTTTGTTTGTTTCTCATGCAGCTCAAACCTTTTGACTTCTTGCGGAACTGTTTTCTCTCCTCATCCCTTATCTTCCTCTCTGCTCCCTGAGGAGGACAGAAAGAGAAAGAGACAGAGATATTAAACACAACAGTCGATGGAAATGGTACAAGCCTCCCGTAAACATACTGTCCCAAAATGATGCAGTGGCAACAATTACAATTTCTATTGGAGACTAAATTCCCAGAGAATCAAATGGGAGGTCTTCATAAGAAACTTGATTCTCACGATCAGCTGCATATATGTAAGTATGAATGCATATGTATGAACTGAGTACAGTATGTGCGCTATGTTCAGGTGTCTGGTGGCACACTGTGCAGGTAAAACCACTAGAGGGAGAAATAATACTGTCATGAATAAACTCCCCCACTTCAGCTCCAGTGTCTTCTGTCTAAATCCTTTGTGGTCACACACAGTGTCTATAATATTCAGAATATACAATATATTAGAAGAATTGAAGGGGAAAAAACACTCAATTTACAAATTCACATAATTTGCTTATGGATTGAGACATTCCAATGAGTATTTATTAAAAAATTAAAGTAAGCCTGAAAGCAAATAATCAATATTCTAGTTTGTGATATACAGATGTGCAGCTTTGAGTTTCTTCATTGACATAAATGGGAGGCTGACTTTGACGGCTTAAAAAACACACAATTACATCACCGTGACTTCTGCTGTCACTTTTTCTATCTCATGCAATTCATTCTCTATTGGCATGTATTTGGAGGAAGTTACAATTCAGTAGTATTCCCCTTTTAGGATGACACATTTGAATCCATTCAATAACATCATGACAATAGGAGTCATAACTCTCACCACAGTGGCTGTATATATACTAAATGAGATCTCCACTATTGACACCTATAAAATGTTTGCTAGAACAAAATGTAAACAAACCATTGGTACTCTTTAAAGCATCATTAAAGTTTGGTAGAGGTTTGGGTTGTGTAGTTACCTTGCCATGATGTAACTCAAAATATTGGTGAGATATCTTCAATAGTTGCTCCGTAGCTTCAAAATTGATAATCCAAAATAGTGTTTTTTTCTCTCCCCCATACACATGCATTGCACGGCGAAACAGGTCTCAAAGTCACACTTCTAGCACACAAACGAACGTGAACAAAGCGGATTCTGCCAATGTATAAAAGAACAAAACCTGATTCCGAGTTTTTTCTGCCTGTTTACAATGATTGGTAAAGGTACTATTTTCTTCATCTCCTATTCAGCCGGCTTCCGGAGTGGGTGTGGACATTTGGACCAATCAGCAGGTCGTTTCTTACATGCGCAAACATACAAACCCGGTGATTCGGTCCCGGAAGCAAACTACCGGATCATCTTCCTAATTCAAATCAAC
>OMLI01093576.1:0-11599 GCA_900302605.1 Rondeletia loricata
AGTACCGGACTTTTACTTCCTAGTTGTTCGCCTGTGATTGACAGGAGGCGGGACAACTAGGAAGTAAAAGTCCGGTAGTTCAACTAGTGCATGATTTCTGTATTAATTTAACAGAAAACTAGGCTGAAAATCAAAAAAATAAAGGTACCGTTCCTTTCAAAACCTTTGTGTTGTTAATTAGAGGTGGGTTAGAATGACTTTGAGTGACTTTTAAAATCGATCTTTTTACAACAAATTCATCAAAATCTAATTCCAGGAGGAATGAAGATGAAAACTATCTGGGGTGATTGTTAGAGGTGCTACGAAGTCGAGAATGAGGTAAATTTGCCCTACCGCTGAAATATTCCTTTAAGTACATTTTAAATCTGATACTTTTGTACTTTTACTCAAGTGGTGTTTGAATGGGGGACTTTCTACTTTTACTGGAGTCATTTTTTTATTAAGTATCTATACATTTACTCGAGTATAACTTTTGAGTACTTTTACCACCCCTGGATTTTGAGCATGAACCGTTTTGCCAAGTGTGTGTTGTAGGTGTGTTGGTGCGTTAAGAGTTTAGGGAAAGTGTTTAAAGTATTGAACAACGCTCTGAAAAAACGGTAAGAAGCCGTCCCTCATCAGCATGCTAGTCACCCAGCAGAATGAACTGAACATGGCAGACGCTGAATTTACTTCCTTGTAAAGTACCTCTCACGTTGGAATTCTGTTGTGATTTATTGAATATATTGATGGATTTGTTGTTCAATTAATCTCATCTTTAGTTACTATAGCATGATGAAGCAAAAACCACAGACAGCAGACACTGGTGCACTTCCTCACCTGTTCAACATTCTGTCCCTTCACCACATACTCGTTGCCCACCTTCACCCTTGGGTGCAGGAGGCCCTTGATGAGGTCAGCTGAACTGACTCCCATCAGGTAGGAGGCCTTGTCCGCACCTGGGTGACCAAACAACACAAAAAGAAACAAAAGAATCAGAAAAGTCTTTAAAATCAGCCTGTAGTGGATTCAGCAGTCTAGTCTGGTGTTGTTGCTGGGCTTATGCAAATGATCAAATTTTGTGACAAATCTCATGCTACCGGTCCTCACTCTCAGTGCCGTCAGTCTCAGCCTGCTCCTCACGCTGCTTTTGCTTGAATTTCATGTTGCCAAAGTGCATGATAGCTCCAACTATTTTATAGCAGCCGTACTTCTCATCGGGCAGGAAGCCAAGGATGTCCATAGCGTGCTGTGGAGAGGCCAAGAGGAAGTGATATCAGGACTCGAGGTGGTATCACAGCAGCGCAGATAAGTACATCTTATAGTACTCAGCATGCTGTACTCAACTGTAGCCAAATTTCTCTCCCTATGAAAACGATAAAAGCTCTTACGTCAGTGGCCATCAGCTCCTGTCCGTCGTCCAGGTTCTCCACAGTGGTCACACCCTGGGAGCAGAAGTGGTAGTCGTAGGGGTTGGTGGATACCAGCAGCATGTCTGTAACCAAGAGTTTACAGGATCATGTATACTGTGTTTAGTCAACTAACTGTCCCCTAGGTAATGACATATCCAAAGCATGCAGAGGGACTAACCTAGAAGTTCTGGTTTCTTCTGGGACATGATCTGGTAGTAGATGTGGTAGCTCCTCTCACCAGGCTGCTGAAATATCACTCTAGATTTTTCCAGAAGATCTGAAGGACAAAGAGTGGAGGAACCGGTTCTTATCACACATGAAACGAGAAGAGAAAAACATGGTGCTATCATATTGTGTGCGTAGTCTTCTCTATGCGGCATAATTAACTCACATATATCGATATCAGCCGAGGCCAGTTTGCCAGTGGGTCCAAAGTGGATCCTGATGAACTTGCCCTGTGGGAAAGAAACAAGAGTATGAAATGAACCACAAATTCATACTCTCTCCAACAAACGGCGAGAATATCAAACCAAATTAAATGGATATATCACTAGGTATTTTACAGGTACTTACAAAACGGGATGAGTTGTCATTCCTCAGAGTTTTGGCATTGCCAAACGCCTCCATGGCGGGGTTTGCCTCAATGACCTGGTCCTCCAGAGTGCCCTGGGAGGGAGAACATAACAAAATGTTAAGATGCCGAGTCACAAGATTAGTTTTACAATTCCACTCTACTGAATGTTTACGTTAAAAAGAAAAAGCGATGCCAAATGAAGCTAAATAAAACGGGGCTTTATTCATTTGTTGTATAGCTCCAACTTACCCCTGTTTTAGTGGCAGGGCCTTGCTGCAAAGGAAGATGGTGAGAAGTCTGTGAGTACGATATTGTCTCTGTCTCGGCAACAGTGAGTGACACTTACACAGTCAAAGGGGCCAGAAAACGATTAGAGAAAGTCATTGTTAAAACTGTGGTAAAACCGATGGCCACCTTGTTTTATTTGATGAACAGAGCCACTTAGTGAAGTGTGGTGATCAAAATGGGGACACAGGGAGAAAAGGGAGGAAAAATGGATATCAAACAAAATAGGAAAATCAAAACCAAAAATCAAAACATGATGGAAAATTCAAAAATCAATAACAAAACAGCTGGAAAGGGCTACACAAGACAGATGAGGGTAAAGACTCAGACATTATGAATGTAATCAATGTTCACATTCACCATTTTGACAATCAGTCAGGAAAAGGTATGGACAAGGTTTAATGGGAATACAGTGGAGGATTCCTGGGACCAAAAAAATGAAAAATGAAAAAATGAAAACATCAAAAATGCTTGAAAAACGGGGGTGGGGAACAAAAATATGGACTGCCATTTAGGCCTTACTCCTTTCTTAGCAGATGCTTCCCCAAGAGCGGCCACAATGGCAAAATACTGAATAACACGTTTCGTGTTGACAGTTTTGCCAGCACCGGATTCTCCGCTATAGGAGTGTGAAAAATAACAGGTGTGTATACAACAGGTAAAAACTGGTCACAAAACTGGTAAAGGTAGTGTAAATCAAGAAATTACACTGTATGTTACAAGAGAGAAGGAAAAGGAAACAAAAAAATCATAAAGTGAGGAATGCTTGAATAGCTTTCAATCAAAGCACAAAAGCTTTGGGGGGGAAAATGTTAAAACTTTAAAGTGGCTGTGTGTGGAGGGCCTACAACATTGTATAACTGCTCATACAGTGACAAGATGTCAAATGTCTCCTGAACTCTAATGTGACAAGCAACGAGACAAAAAAAAACACACTACTTTTAAAGTAGTTCTTACTTACGTGATGAGCATGGACTGATTCTCCCGATCTGATGACGAGAAAAACAATAGTCTTAAAAGTCTTAAATCTATTGATTGTAATGCAGAAATATCACCCACATTTGCATATGTGTTATAGTGTGTGTGGCCACTCACTGCGCAGCATATCATTGTAGGCATTATCTGCGATGGAGTAGATGTGGGGTGGAGTCTCGGAGCGGCGTTTGCCTTTGTAGGCAGCGACCACAGAGGCCGTGTAGACAGGCAGCCATTTGTATGGGTTCACTGTCACACAGAAGAGCCCCGAGTAGGTCTGAGGCAACAGGAGAACAGAACACAATGCGTGATCACTAGAGTACAGCTTCACCTCCGTTAAGCCACTGTTATACATCACTTAAACCCCACTTAAATTCCACGACAATACCAAAGGGGGAGCTACTGACAGACTTGTGACACTGCTCAAGTTCATGGTTCAACTCTGTAGTTTAATCTGGATAATTAGGCCCCTTGGTGTACATGGGAGAGGGGAAGGGGAAGCGCCGCCAGTCCATAATGGGATACTCACGTAGATCATCCAGGCAGAATAGCGTCTGCGCATGTTGGAAAGCACGGAGGCCTCGTTGAGGTGGGTCAGCATGGCCATGTCCTCGATCAGGTCAAACTTAGGAGGATTAATCTGCTGGATGTCACCCTCCTTCACCGTCAGGGTCTAAGGCAGTGGACACAGGTGGAGATAAGACTGGTATTATACTGTATATTTACATATTGAAGAAGAGTGGTATATTTTATGTTTTCAATAGAGAGCAAAGGGAAACTGGTAATATATCAGTAGTGGAGGAATGGGCTCTTACCTTCTTATCTTTGGTCTCAACGATGACTTTGTCTCCGCTGAGTTCCTTGATCTCAACCTCAATGTAAGCCTCCTTTTCATCAGGGACCCATGCTCGCTTCTTACCTAACAGTACAGGAGAAGGTCTAGACTGAGGGGGGCCCAGCAAAACTAAACCATTACTGGCCAACCATTCAATTATCCCAATGTTGGAATATAAGAATTGAATGGATAGTATACAGTAATTCAACACAAATAAATGTATTCTACAGATGAGCCTACACTACAAAAATATCAATTTTAACAAGTCACTTAATCTAGTATTAGGCTAAAAAACAAGTGAAAAAATCTGCCAATGGGTTTTGATCATTTCATTTGTTTCCAATGCAAATCAACTTGTTTCAGTCATGTTCCTGAGTCAAGTTACATTACCTTGATACTAGTGGAATGATTATCCTGCCTTGTCAATTGTTTCTAGAAAAAATCTGAAACAGGTGAAACTGCATTGGAAAATGTTCTCACCCCATTGGCAGAACTTTTAACTTCTTTTAAGGGGAAATAAGATTTTATGAATGAATCCAAAACTAAATGACTTGTTCATATGGACTTTTTTTGTTTGTTTTTTTACAGCAATATGCGCTATAAGGGCCCGTGCCATTTCCCGTTAAATACCTTCAAAAGCGATCGTCTGCGCAGCCAGCAGCTCCAGATCAGTTTTGCGTAAAAACTGTGCAGCGTCCCCGAGCTCATTCGTGTCAAAACGGGGCATGGTGGCAACTCCTCGCCGGTCGAGAACCGGACACCAACGAGACAGACGACTCCTGGAATTCCTTGGATAAGAAAACAAATATTTGCGTTAGGATCAATAGATCTTACTCTGTTAAAGTTGTGTGTGTGTTAATTTCCAGCTTTTCCATTATTGGTGAACTTGGTCAGCAGCAGTCAAAAAACAAAGCGTGGTCAAACGTGAAGCCCAGACATACTACTTGTGCGTAAAAGAGTCCACTATCACCAAGGGCAAAAAAATCAAATACAGCAGAGTATAGCGCACTAAATGACACGTGTCGGCGATGGTAAATACTACAGCTATACTGCTTTGAGTGAAATGTGGAGTCTTACGCCACTTAAAAGGGCAGCCAACCCGCGCGTAAAATGCGTAATTACCAACCTACAAAACAAAGGCAAAAAAGTTGTAGACTGACCAGGACGACCACAACGAAATAACAGCTTGGTGAGGTGTGCCCCCCTTTTTATTGTGTTTCTCAAGGTCACGGTCAGTAGACATTTGTCCCTCATTAGCATATGCCACCTCCTCCGACGCCTATTGGTGGTGACCGCCTGTCTCAATTGACACAAAAGGAAAGCTACGTTTTTATCATTGCGCTAAACCCAAGCCGGCTATTTTTGTAGCCTCGTTATTTTATGCACTGTACACACTGCGAGGGAGTGGGAGAGAGCTGCAATAGGAGCATCCCTGAAGGGGGCCGTTTTCTCACTGGCAACTTTGGTGCACACATTTCGGAAGGCAGTGCGTCCTTGCCTCCACCAAGACAGAAAACAGTGACTTGTGTCCATACTTTGCAGTACTACAGGTACAAATCTGGACACCTAACTGATTATCCCTAGGAAAACCACAAAATCACACACAGTATATTTGAAAGTAACGCCGTACATATCTGGAGTGGACTTAAATAGTGTTTATTTATAACCATGCTCAACGTCCTGAAAGACACATACCACTTAATGTGACTTAGATGCTCATGAACTCGTGCCGGTCCTTAAGTAATTGCCCTGCGGCTTTTTTGTTGTTGAGTGCCACCAGGGATGTTTGCTATTGTGTGTGGTCACAGAGGATGCAACCTTAGAAGAGATTATTCCAGGAGCTGTGTGGCATTAAACATGGTACTATAAATACATGACACAATATTAATAGAGAGAAACATGGCGGACAACTCTTGCCATGCAATAAAGTACGATGCCTCATATGAATATAATTACAGTAATATATTCACCCCAAACGTGTGATATTGGATTCTAAACGTAACTTTTATTTGTCCCCATGCTTCTTCAAAGCCATTGTCAGCATTATTCGGAGCTTTAGTGTCATAGGCTTCAGCTAAAAATGGAAAGTATGTTGGTACATCCCACTTATAGTATGTTGTGCGATATTATTGAGCATGGCTACTGTAATTTTGTCTATCCAGTAATTCTGGCATAAGAACTGCCTCTTACATTCTGGCCCCACCAGATCTGACCTTCAGTGCAAGGGGAGAGGTTGGTGCCTGGTATGAGAGCAGGGTGACAGTGCAGCACGGAGGGGAGGGAAAGGGGACCACAGTTTCTCAGAATAGACAAAGCCAGAGTCCAGCATTCCTGATTGGGGGGATTGACTGTTAGGAAAGTGTGTTGCTGAAGAGACGAAGCACTGCGTTGAATTCTGTAAAAGTAACAGAGATAAGCCGAAGTCATTCTTATTGCCAATACAGACAGCCTAACATTTACGAATGCAGAGTGGCTATACTTGTGGTGTGACGGACATTGCTTTCTCTCACGTGCGTGTGGGAGCTCAGGGTTTTCTCAGTGACCAAACAAGAAAACAAATGGATGTCTTGACTTGAGAGGCAGCCATCTTTGTTGATGGTGCTATCTGTTGCCGTGGCAGGCTGAGAGGTGTTGCCATGATGGCTCAAACTTTCTTGGGCATCAGTTAGATAGAGCGTGCCTGAGCTATTCTGGGAGAAGGGGCTCTTCAGAGTAGCAGAGGCTGGTTTATGTACTATGTCACTCGCTGCACTGTTTAAAAAGCTGGCATGCTGATAACACATGAGGAGGAGATGAATCCCAAAGTCCCCAGAGCTGCTGGCTTTAAATAAGTCCACACACACACACACACACACACACGCACACACGCACACACGCACACGCACACGCACACATAGACATAGTGCATGCACTGTTAGCCTGGTCCCACAGCACATCTCTCTGCACCGCTATACTGCAGCCCACTGCAACAGCTGAGTTCCCAGAGCAACAGCTCTCTTTACATCCCTAGTGTTCTCCTTCAAAATCATTTAGGCCCTAATGTGGCCAGGCCCTTTTAATGCTCAAGTTTTGATTATCGGCCATTTGTGGAGCTCAGAAATACCTTCCCATATACTGTGACCAAAATAAAGTGGTAAAACGAGGCCCTATAGCTCCAAAATGCTGGGGCCAAGTCACCAGCTCATTCTGGGCCAACAGTTTGGTGATGTGGGAGCGGGGAGCCGACATTTAGGACATCAAGACTTGATCTGGGAGTCGGTCACAGTTGTTTTAGATCATCATTCACTGAATGCCAGCAGGCTTAGGCAGAGAGATGGGGAGAGATTGGGAATTATGACTGTGGTCACATACAGCAGTGTTTCACAGTACAATCTATCTCTCTCTCAGTTCAATTATTGTATTGGCATGACAGTTTGTCAGAAACAATGTTGCCAAAGCAGTATACAAAATGTAAATATACAAAAACCAACAAACAATGTTTTATACATTCAAACCATATTGAAATGATTAATTATTTGCTTTGAAAACATGAAATGAAATAGTACATAATCATCAATAGCTATAACATATAACAATTCCAAAATTGAGAATGTAATGTAATTATACAAATAATTCAAACGCCAGTAAAGGCATGTCAGACATTGTAGCAACCATCGTAGGTGTTTGTTTGTGTGTGTGTGTGAGTGTGTGTGTGTGTGTGTGTGTGTGTGTGTGTGTGTGTGTGTGTGTGTGTGTGTGTGTGTGTGTGTGTGTGTGTGTGTGTGTGTGTGTGTGTGTGTGTGTGTGTGCATGCATTCATATGTGTATGTTGGGCCATGCTGCTCACAAAAATATAGCAATCTCTATCTATCTATCTATCTATCTATCTATCTATCTATCTATCTATCTATCTATCTATCTATCTATCTATCTATCTATCTATCTATCTATCTATCTATCTATCTATGTCTTCACTGTCACAGCACATTCTCTTCTGTTGATAGAACAACAATTAACTATTAAGATCACTATTTTGCACTTTGCAAAGTAACCTAAACAGGCTATCCGGGGCATGGAAGCAGCCTTTCAGTTTGGATCAAAGCGTTCATCACTGGTGAATATTTCTGTAATCGCCCCATGCCTGCCCACAATACCTTGCAGCAACTGTGTGGGCTCAGGTCTTAGCCACCGGTTCATCAGAGTGGAGACAGGCAGACGCGTGGCACTAACACAGTCCAAAGCCCCAATCACTCCTCCACCAGATCTCTCTCCACACCCACTTCAAACCTCGGCACTAACCCACACACAGGCAACAATAACATACAGCGGAGTTAATCAGTCTTTTAGCGACGCGTTTGGGGTGGGATACCTTAGCTATTACCCACTGGCTCCAGACAATACCCTGTCTCTCATTGTGCTAAGTCGTGGTCTGGGTCTGTGGGCCCGGCCTGCCAGGCCAGCCCTGCCCTCAGTATGCATGGCAGCCCTCAGCTGTCTTTCTATTTCTGGAGCATGGAAGCATACCTCAGCCCTGCCGGGGCATCAGAGACAATGGGCATGCTGCCTTATCCAAACACAGGCCCGCAGACAATCTGACGCACTCCAGGATCCCAGTGAGAGCCCTGCTGCAGCACCCCCCCCATTAAGCACAGACTAAAAAGTAAGGGGTTAACAAGGCTACAAGAACACTTCGACAGATCACTCAGGAGCTTTCGGCCTTCCTCTAGACACATGATGAATGATCCATTGCAAGGAGAGATTCATTTATTGTGTGTTGTTTACTGACAGGCAGGGATGTAGTGGAGGGTAAACCCACCGAAACTCAGTTTGCCCAGCTTTTTATTAGCAGAATAGAGTTTACCCACCTTTTTAGGCTGACATGAATGTTTATGATGTAAATTCATAGTATAGATCATAGTAAGTGGTATCAAACTGATGTACGTTATATAAAAATAGGGTCTTTCAAGGAAAAAAGCATTAATTAATCAATTTCTGAAAATCGAATAGATTTTTATTCATATTGGTGGATATGTGCCGTACAATGATCACCGACTGGAGGTCATAGTTTACCCACCTTTTACCTTTACAGCACTGATGACAGACACATACATGCCATAGTTATAAATGTATCCTTTGTGCATTTTTGCCAATAATCACAGATATATACAGAAATATACTCCTCCATGTTTGCAAGCTCTTGTGTCAGTATTTAGCTTCCAATAAAATCACCAGTTCTAACCAGCGGGCCCTGACTTAAGCTGCTCTGCTGGACTTTAAATAGACTTGGAAGGCAAGCCTGTCTAGCTGTTCGGAAAGACCTTCATTTAGTGACCTACAGCATCTCACTGTCAGGGCAGACATAGCTGCACCTAATTTACCGTCAGGCCCGTTGGGGTCTTTTAAAGAGGTCCGGGGATGCAGGTGGCTGCGCGAGGCCTCTGACCGTAATTGCTGTTTAGACAGAGCTGCTGTCACAATGAGAGGCATTTCACTGTGCTCTTTCACAGTTTACACAGGCTCCACGCCCTCATATATTCCTTCATACACTTGTGCGCATGCATTCACGCACAAAAAGCGCGTGCATACACACAAACGCTGACACGCACACACATGCCACCATCGCCACCACTGCCAGCACCTCAACTGCATAAGGCAACAGCACCTGTCTCCCGTGGCAACTGCTCAGACATAGACACATGCACTGCCAGTCCTATCCAGCTGATATTGGCCACTCAAGGGTAATATCAGCTGGTGATGTCTTTAGTGGATGGCAGATTCTCTTAGAGCGGGTGAGCAGACCCACAGGAACAGAGACTTGTTGCTTAAGGCAGTGGTTCTTAAAGTGGGGTCCGGGGACGCCCAGTGGTCCAAAGGGACTTACAATAAATACATTTTGTCAACAGTAGTCAAGCCGACCGTATATCACAGTCTTCATCAGCTAAGCTTTCAATAAGAACAAGTAGCATTCGTAGAATCTGTTTTGTTTTTTTAAGAGTAGAAGGGGAAGGAGATCCTTACATGATAGATAGGTCAATTCAAGTGGGTCTTCAGTCTCCGGCGAAAGATGGGTAACGATTCAGCTGTTCTGACAGAAGCTCGTTCCACCATTGTGGTGCCAGGGATGAGAAGAGTCGAGCTTGGGATGAGCAACTTCTGAGTCCACATAGCGATGGGGGGGCTAGGCGACCTGCAAGGGTGGAGGAGCGGAGCGAATGAGCCGGAGTTTGGAACCTGACCAGTGTTTGTAGATACGGGGGAGAGTACCAGTGTCTTAAATTTGATGCGAGCAGAGATGGGAAGCCAGTGAAGTGACCGGAAGAGGGGAGTGACATGTGAGGTTGGTTGAACACCAGCCGGGCTGCAGCGTTCTGGATGCGCTGTAGAGGTCTGATGGCAGAGGCGGGTAGCCCGGCCAGAAGAGCGTTGCAGTAGTCTAGGCGGGAGATGACAAGTGCCTGGGCCAGGAGTTGCACCGTGTACAGGGAGAACAGCAAGGGCCCCAGGACCGAGCCCTGAGGGACACCAGTGTTAAGAGTGCATGGTCTGGACAGAGATCTTCTCCATGAGACCTGGTACGAGCGATTAGCCAAGTAGGATGCAAACCAGGAGTGTGCAGATCCTGTAATGCCAAGGTCAGAGAGGATGGAGAGAAGGATTTGGTGGTCAACTGTGTCAAAAGCAGCAGACAAGTCAAGGAGAATAAGGACAGGAGAGGGATGAAGTGTGGAGAGCCTCCGTGACAGCAAGGAGAGCAGTCTCGGTAGAGTGAGAAGCCTTGAAACCGGATTGAAGTGGGTCCAGGAGGTCGTTCTGAGAGAGATAGAGAGAGAGTTGATTGGAAACTGCTTGCTCAAGGGTTTTGGATAGAAAGGAGAGAAGAGATACAGGTCTGTATATGGAGAGGCTTGACTCTGGTAGTCTTTAAAGCAACAGGAACATGGCCTGAGCAGAGGGAGGAATTGATAAAGGTAGTGAGGAAGGGCATAATGTCAGTACAGATGGTTTGGAGAAGAGTGGAAGGGATAGGATCGAGGGGGCAGGTGGTGGCTCGGTTGGACCTGACAAGTGTGAGGACATCTTCTGGGGAGAGAGGAGAGAAGGATGCAAGTCCAGAGACAGGGGTAGGAGGTAGGTTTCAAGTAAGGAATAGTGATTGTTAGTGTCAGGGTGGTGGAAGGAACAGCTGATGTTCTCCATCTTCTTAACGAAGTAGGTGACTAAATCATCAGCTGAGAGGGAAGAGGGAGAGGTAGGGGAGGGTGGGTTGAGGAAGGAGGAGAAAGTGGAGAACAGTTTACTGGGGTTGGAGGTAGGGGTGTCACGGTATACCGGTTTTGCAATCGTGGTATTTTAAAAAATGAAAATACTAATATCATGTAAATAATTTAACTTCATGTGACTGTTTCAGTTGATAATCTGATTAATTTTATTTGTTGACTGCCATGAAAAATTCATTGTAATCAGTTGTTTTCAGTTTTAAAAGAGAAAACAAACGAACATTGGAGCAAAATAAAGTTAAAGATTTTAATGATTGCTATAGATATCGCGATAATATCGTTA
>OMLI01093655.1:0-10538 GCA_900302605.1 Rondeletia loricata
GAAGTGCAGTTTCGGTCAACGAGAGAGAGAGAGAGAGAGAGAGAGAGAGAGCTGCAAGGCATGAGCAGAAAGACAGACAAAACGATCTGATCTTCTTTCAAAAACATTTTTTTTTACTTCATGACCCTGACGCTGTAGGTTATTTTGTTGATTGATTTTAGCAGTCATCTCTTAGTGGTTAGAATCATTCATAAATTCTATTCTTTTGCGTCTTGTAGGCCTGTATATGTTCGGAGTGCTCCGATTCCCTCAATTGTGCTTTTATTATATATATATTTAGCCTTTATTTAACCAGGTAAGTTAATTGAGAACCAGTTCTCATTTACAATAACGACCTGGGCATCGCCTCATATACATTATAGAGCTGGAACCATTCATCATAATCAAATCATATAATTTTTATTAATAAAAAGGTGCCTTGGCAATGCATACATTCTTGTCTTGATAAATACTGGATTTTTGCTATAACCATTTACACAAGAAAAAAAAAAGATAATCATACCAGCCTCATTAATTACTTGGTGGGAAAGTTGATTAATGTTGGTCTCCAAAATGAACACCACACTGCCAAAAAGGTAGTTTCAAGACACTTTTCCTCCTGTGTGAGAGGGACTAGAGTACTGGATTGTTGTTGTTGTTTTTATTTGCTGCAAATCAATCGCCCTCTGGGAGAATCATAAAGACAAAACTGAACTGAACTGAACTGAACATGCTTGGCTGATGGGCTCAGGTGTCAGATGAGGATAGAGTGTCTAATCATGTACACCTACGCAGTCTCTTTGACATGAGCCAGATTTCACCCATAAGCACTTTCATGGTGGTTTGGCCCCACAAGGACTGATCAATTATCAGACTGAAAGACATGTAAAGCTGTAGGAAATAACTGGGGGTGAAATAAGAGGGGGTGAAAAGAATTTTTGCCTCACTGCCTAATTAATTAGTGACAATGATTGGGGCCTTACTCATACTTTCAGATGAGAGTTCAGGGAAAATCTAAACGGTCTACCAGTAAGTGCTTTAGACAACAGCCTAATATTTCAGAAATCTATTTTTTGACACATCATCTGGCAGAGATCAAATCACGTTGATTCACTTGAGGACTTAATGGAAAACGTTAAGTGTGGTTAAGTGAAAGCCTGGATGAACTGATGCACTTTGAAGTACCGTTCATTCACACCATGTCACGTGACCAGACTGAAGTGCCAGACTCGTGGATTAAGTGAACAGAATAGATGCCTTGCAGTAAAAAGTAGAAAACGGAATTCACCCGACTTCAGTCTAATCCGTCACAAAAGCAAACTCTTCTATTAAAGGTATTATCCAGTCAAAAGACTGTTAAGTCAAAAGCATACTATGAAATATGTGTAGTGGCAGTAGATTTATCACAATTTGAAATGGTTTCCCTCCTCCCTCTGCCTGAAGCACAGTTCTTTTCCTGCTCTTGATTTTGTGATTTGCATGTCACCAGGAACATCTAAGGGATATGTCACCCATTTTACATTATTTTACAATGGTTCTCTTACCTTCAAAATAGCTAGTTTAAATATTAATCAATATAATAAATATTAATTGAGGAATATTAGCTTTGGGGATGTGTTAATTTATGGAGTCGCAGCAGGGAGGCTGTTAACCATTCAGTAGAAGCAAAAAGTATGTAAATGATTTTGGAATCTGCTCAACTATCTGTTTTGAAAGGAGGGCCTTCGTAAAATAATGTCAAATAGGTAACAGGCCATTAATTTGAATAACAGTCTAAGTTAACAGATCTTCAATAGCCCCCCTAGCTATGGTGAGGTGTGAACAGTTTGTTCAAATGAAGACCTTTCAATGTGGACAGGTGTTGAATGTCAACGCTATACACACATGACATTTTTCTAAACATACTACTGACTTTTGTGTTTACTTTTCATTTGATGACCATTTTCATAAAAATAAAAAAAATCTTTAGGGTGATGTTATAGTAACCTAACAGTTATTTTGTCATAGAAAATAAGGCGATCAATGCTACCTTTACAACAATCATAATGCTTTAGACATGGGAAATATTCCCTGCTTCACGGACAGCGATTGTTAATGTCAGTAACGTAGAGGTTTATAAGGCACAAAACAAGTAGAATAAAAGTTAGCCTTTATTGACCTAGCATTTACAATCAGGGCCTCCATAATTTGGAGGAACATGCTTGAGAGAATACAACAAGCAAATTCTGTATCTGACTCAACTGAAAACACATTTTTATAAATTTGCATTTAACTTGATAAGATTGGATTATGAGCTTAACATCACTTGAGACCCATTCTTATGTGACTGCAACAATCCTGCATTCATAAGCAAAATAAGAATTTACAGTTAGGATGTTTCTGTAATACAGTTGCTGAACCCTATTTTCAGTGATGGTCACTTGAACGTTTAGCGGCAACTACACTCACATATGACAGAAATTAGATCAAGAACATGCTCCAGTGCTTTACAGTTAAACAGATGAGTAGGACTGTCTTGGGTTAACTGGGCACCATGGCTGGGTTATGGTTCATTACACCAGAGTACTGGCCTTACACTAATCGCAATCACCTGAATCAAATCAAGATCTTCAAATAGTGAATTACACATGATCAGGATACAGTCATTGGGAACCTTGAGCATTGACAGAGGGCTGAAATAGTATTTTTCATGTTAACTCATCTACAGTATACAATAAGAATTTCACGCAAAAAAGTGAAGGCAAAAGAAGAGTCAATTAGCTTTACATTATGGGTGTTTATGGGCTTTATTGTTAAACCATATTAAAACAAAGTCACCAAGAAAATAAAGCCAACTGTAGCAAATGGTCCCTATACAGTATGTATGTTTGTGACTCTATGGTAGTATGTCACGCATATTTATTATGGGTCTTTGATGGCTTTTATTTTATCATTATCATTATTATTAAACCATGCTAAAATACTCAAACAAAATTGTCCAATGTACTGTACATCTGCAAAATGTCCACATTTTGTATATGCAATGTGATTGGATATCCTCCTCCTTTCCCCTCGCCTGCACTACCATGAAGATGTAATTCGGGCATCCTGGTGGCTCAGCTTGCTAGTGTGCAAACCACACTGCATGGGTTCAATAGTCAAAATGCTATTCTCATCTCTCAGTCTTCACTTTCCTTTCTATCTACACTGTATTAACTGGAAAAACACTTCCCATATTAAATAATGGAAGAAAAAAAAAACCCCATCTTGATAGCTGCAAAGTTATGATTCAAATCCTGCCTGCATTGTTTGTGACATACATTACAGTCTCTCTCCCCCTTCTTTCCTGTCTCTCTCCACTGTTAACTTTCATAAAAAAGACCTTTGGTTTCCCCTGTGATTGATCCCCGCTCAAAATGAAGCAGTCCCGTCAGTGCAAGCAGCTAGAGAATAACTGACCTTATCAAAATACATGATTGACAGGCAGACTACACACACACACACACACACACACACACACACACACACACACACGCTTGTACACAAACATCCAGACGTGTACAGGGTTTGGTAGTAATGCAATACTTATTCTAAATACTTATTCTACATAGTTGTTCTAAATACAACACATTTCCTAAAAAAAAAGATGTATTCTGATTACAGATAATTGTGAAAAAAGGCAATTGTATGAATTTGAGCAGCACAGTTCTTTACAGAATAACATTAAATTCTATCACTTTTAGTCATACCGGGTACTGTGGACCTGCCAAAGGAAATAATGACCTGTCTCTGATAAGGCCTGGTGCTCTCTTTTGTTGAGGTAAATAAAGGCCCCAGCCAGGAAGTTTTAACGTATGTTTATACCTCGAATATGGCAAAGTAATCTAAAAGTAACTGAAAGTAGTACATTGCTGAGACTGGGTAATTCCTTGGATTCCAAAATTGATTACAATTTTGATGAGGTAACTAGTAACTGTGGTGGAATCCATTTTTTAAATAACCTACTCAACCCTGAACATGCACATACACAGCATGCATGTACACAAATTGTGTTCAATGAATCATGGGAAATTCAAAGTGTGAACTTATGAATCAAATAGCATTTTTTTAATATATTGAAAACAGATATTTAGCCAGATAGGGTCTCTGGACCACATAATATGTTCCTCTGACAGCAAATGATACATGCTTTAAACTTGCTGTCAGAACACAGTGGAACAGATTATTATGAAAATGACATACAGAGAATTTAAGGGGACTGGAGTCTCTGAGCGAGGTTATTTCATCCTTTCTGCCCCTCTCTCTTTCTCTCTCTCGCCCTCTTTCTCTGTCACCCCCACCAGCCAGCTTTCTTTCTTTGCCAGGTAGTTCATCCCGCAGTGCGCTGTGCTACTCTGAGAAGGAAGGCTGTCGGTGCTATCCATGCATATCTGCCTAGACCTCACCTCTCATTGTGCTGCATTATCCTCCTTCAGACAATTTATACATGTTTTATCCCCACCCCCCATGCCCGTTCTGCAGATACGTATGTGTGCTGACACCATAGCTCTTATTTTAGATTTGCTCTAAAATGCAAGAACCTGAATTATGTAAGAAGTGGACGAGCAGGTATGGAGAAAGATGGGTAACACTGGTGAAAGGATGACATATCAAGGCTGGAACCCCGGTTGAAATACATTTAAAATCCATCGATTTTAGCAGAAGCTATTGTTCCAAGGAGTAAATGTAGTAAATAATTATTCTTTGGCCTCTGTCATTCCTTTATGTAATTTTCATCAATGTTTACCACTCACCTCACATTGATAAGGTCATGTTAGGTAAACTGCACCGTAGCCACAGCCACAGCCAGGTGAGACTCATCCACTGACAGCTCACCTGGAGCTCTCCTTCACCTCTCTTCTCTCCCCTTCATCCTATCTTCCTCCCTTTTCTCCCATCTCATTCCAGTCACAGCTCACCTGATGCTCTCCATCTCCTCTGTCCTCAATTCTCTCCTCTCTGGGAGAGCCCTGGGTCAATGGCACACCGTGTACACATAAATGTTTTGTGTCTGTGGGGACGCACTCAGAACGGAGAGAGTTCAGGCAGGCAGCAAGGTCACTTTGACCTCTAGTGAGGCAGGAAGTACAAGAGGCCTTCTGGGATGCACCGTCCTGTCTGCGGCAGTAATGGCGGCTTGATGAATGACGGGGCCGGGGGACACAATGGATTTTTCAACTTTCTTGATCTTGAAACAACCTGGCTGGCAGGCACATGGGTTAACAAAAGAGAACCAGCTGTATTGGTGTTTCGTAAGTGACAGGGCTGAGGAAGTTGGCTTTTTAAACCTTAGTGATCTTGGACCTTTTCGGTCCAACCGCCACCCCATCCTTCACACATACAGTACATACCCACAAATATCTCAACCAGCCAAAGGGAAGTTGCTTCCACTTTCATACGGCCATCTATCACAGGGATCTACAGGGACCCAGCCCACTGAAAATCTGTGACAGACTGTTAACCCCATTAAAACAGTGCCAAATGTTCCCCCAGGCAAAAGCAAAACTGGGGTAAAGGAGGCTACAAGTGAAGAGGAGAAGCTAAGCTATTGGAGTCAGCACAGAGCAAAAACTTGACAAACTCAACTCACTGTATTGCACCACTGGACAGGTCATGTTATCCTATTTCAATCATTCTAATTCATAGTGGTCTAATACATTCTTGTTTTCACTTGCAGTTCCAATTAAATCTATTGGTTAATGTGTAATAAATTTTATTAATAAGAGGGATCATCCTCTTTAAGCCCTCTCTCTTTTCGCCTTGTTTCTTACACTGCTTTATCATTAGGCTTCTAGTGATGATTGTAACATATGAATGTTCGCCTATTCTGCTATTTGTGCTTACTGTAAGTTGCTCTGATTAAGAGTGAGAAAACTGTGAAATGTGAGAATAGCATGAATTATTTTACGATCTTATACTGATTATACAGATTTCAAGTTTCAAGAAGTTGTGTGGCTGAATGGAAACAATTATCTCCCTATCCACGACCCCCATTGATACACTGAAATGAATTGCCCACTGTGCAAATGTAACCCAGCACATAGCCTGTTGTGTACGTTGACCATGCTCTTCTAGTAGTAAGAGTTCTGGCATGCTCAGCAGTGTGTGTGTGTGTGTGTATGTGTGTGTGTGTGTGTGTGCCGAGTCACTGCTGGGCTGCCGCAGAGCCTGGCCAAACACCAGCTTGACGACAGCAGCTGGAGAGCAGTGATGTAATAAGCTTGTTGCCATGGAGACCCGTGGTTCCCCAGCATCACCCAAAATCCAAGGACGGTAGAAAGTCACTGGGCTGGCTTGCTGGGAGGCACTACTGCTGTGACAAGACCATACACAACCACTACCAGAGACTAATCTAATTGACTTGGCTCACTGGATTGGGACGTTATCTTCAAGCTGTTGTGTGCACAAAACATATTTCCTCAAATAATAACTAGGTATAATAGAATACCCATTTGTATTGCTATATTGACTTTATAGGAAGACCAACTTATTAAATAAGAAACAAACTGAATAACAAACTGAATCAAACAGAATGAATCACACAGAATATACAGCATTTTGTACAATTAGCCTTTATCACCTCGGACAAATCAAATCCTGTATTTGTAAAAGGGCTGCAACCTACAAGGACAAGGGAGATAAAACAGAAAAGAAAGATGTTTGCACCTGGAAAGGGAAAGGATTTTCATGTAAGGAAGTTAGCCCTTGAGGCTAAATCAACAGCAGAGGAAATTACTTGTCAAAACAGGCCTGTTGGTATTAGTCAAATCCTCAGCCAGTGTAGTCAGTGAGTAAATCTTAAAATGAAACTGCTGCTTAGAACTCTGTTGGGGAGAGCGGGTGGGAAAAATAAATCTTTAATTTCAAATGAGGCTCCGCTGTCTTTCATCAGGCTAGACATGCAGAGCAAATGTAAATGGAGGAACGTTTTCACAGCAGCAGCCCGTCCATTACGTGCTCTTCTGAGTTGGTATTTATCCCTAATTGAGGCAGAGAACCTTTTCAGTATTTTGATATAACTGATCTGAGATCCAGATGAGGCTCTGGAGAGAGGAGAGAAAAAGAGAAACAACAAGACAGAAAGTCCAAGCTGCAGCTTCCATCTCATCATCAGTGAAATGCAAGGGATTGTGTCAAAACATGGAAATGAAGTTGTGCCCTCTCCTCGGTGTTGGAGGCCCAGAAACCAACCTGAGAAGACTAATTAGATGATATCTGTTTATATTAGAAATAAGTAGTAGGCAAGGCCGTTTCAGATGACACAGAAAAGAAAGCAATTTTTATCCAGAACCAAAGTTTAGAAGGTTACTTTCAAAAAATCATCTGTTACAAATAACTGGTTATATGCTTAATATTGCTAACATAATCCAGTGGATAACTCTCAAGTTTTAATCTGAATGCGTTCAGTAACTTTTGGATTACTTCCATCTTAACTTTCTTTCCAAGTCCATACAATATGAAGCTAAATGGACAATTTATGCTTACTTGAAGACTGCAAGCTTATTAGTGTTATTATGCTCATACACAAGCATGTCCAAGATGTATATAATGGTGTTTGTATTGACATTCTCACAGTAATCCAACAAGTTATCACCTATTTATTCAAAAGTTTCTAGATATCTGTTCACTGGCTATAACAGATTACAGTTATCACATTTTTGTAATCAGTCATCAACCCTGTTACATGTGACCTGTTACTTCCAAACTATGATCAAAAGACAAGGTCACAGTCACATTAATGTAATTCCCGTCAGTTTGTAGTCACAGCCCAGGTCTTTCTCCACACTGCGTTTAGCAAATCTAGAGTTTGTATTTCTTCAACCGGTCACAATCCAACGTGTTCCTCAAAACGATGGGGTTGATGGGCAATGTTTTGTGTGTATGTTAGCTGGCCATTGGTTGCATGTCGCGCCCATGTGGGACACAGAGACTCGGCGAGATGCAAGCAGCAGGTTGAGGGTGTGGCAAAGGGACAGAGGAAAAACCAATTGCTGTTGACTGTCTGTAGTAGAGGGAATAATATTGTCCCGGCACCTATTGCACGCTCAGCCGTCCTGGTGGAGGATCCCTCTTAGACTTGGCCCGCCCAAGGTTTCTTCCATTTTTTTTCCTAATAAGGTTCTCTTGGGAGTTTATCCTTGTCTTCACCGAGGGTCTAAGGTTGGTGGTGCCGGGTAGGCTCGGCTAGGTAGGTTAGGTAGGCCTGTTACTATGTCTTCCAATGTGCTATCTTGTGTCTTGTGCTTTGTTTTGCTTCCTTGTGTTTTATTTTGTTGCATACTGTATTGCATCTTTTTGTTTTGTGATTGATTGTTTATTAGTTGGATCTAGGTAGGCTTGTCTTTGTGAAGTTCTTTGAGACATGCTTTTGTGATGAAGGGCTATGTAAATAAACCTGACTTGACTTGCCTTGGCATCATTCCCCCATGACAAATCCCTTCCAGCTCTCTCTTTTCATGATGACCATCTCAAAAGCTGGAGCCAAGATCCTTAAAAAAAAGCACAGAGAGCTCCCCTGCAGTCCAAAACATATTCATCAGAAGGGCTGATGGGCAATCTAGCCAAGTAGATTTTGTGTGGACCGTCCAAATCTATATTTCATGCATGTCCACCATTGCCCTTGACCAAAGCATTAGCCTCAGAACTGGAGCTGGTCCTTGGCTATTTTAAACTCTGGCCAAGGGACAACAGTTGAAAATTAGCCGTCTGGCTAACACTGGCACATTTACAGTGATGTTGATTAATGTGCAATGTCCCTCAAATAAAAATAAATAAATAAATAAATAAAAAATGGGTGTTTGTGTGTGTGTGTGTGTGTGTGTGTGTATGCGTGTGTGTCTGTCTATCTGAGAAAGACAGAAAGAAGTCAGGAAGCTTGTTCAGGTCTAATTGTACTTTGCATAAAAGTTTGCTGAGAAGCTGGTGCTCAAAAGGTCATATGTAGCGCTAAACATGTCTTTCATGTCAACTATCCCATATGCGGGGAGCCTTCACCATGTCTCTTTCCCTGTCTATGTTGCATCTCTCCCGGGAGTCCTGACCGAGAAGACTCACCAGTTCTATGCTTGCCTGCGTGATAGATGGCCGCACCTCTGATGGACCTCACTCAAAAAGCTCCTGACTTAAATGGACAATAATATTTCAACCTCTCAACTCTGTTACATAAACACAAACTTTAGCATTGCAGAACGAGAGCTCAGTCCATGAACATCCAAAATAGCAATTTAACTTGAACATACTGCAGTATGTTATACAAAATGTCAGCGGCTATAAGTAGGAAATGCCAATATCTAAGTGAGCACATCAGGCCTGGGAGATCAATCTCTCTGACAGTGAGTCATTCTCATGCTTTCCACCTCTCTGAGAGCCAAGAAGAAAGAGGGAGAGAGGAAGAGCTCCCACAGGCCAGGCAGACGTGTGATGCCTCATCCTTCTTCTTCTTCTAGTCTTAACAAACCACACACACACACACACACACACACACGCTCACACACACACAAAAGCCAGGTCTGATCAGCCCTACGTATCTGTACACCAGCTCTCCCCGGGACGTCATGAGATTTCAAAGTAGCCTCTTTCCCTGTCCACTTACTAATCACGCTGCTTACCATGCCAGGAAGAGGAGACTAGGTTGAAGAAGCTAAGCTCAGTAAAGAGACAAGGGGGATATAGAGAGTTGGGAAGAGAGAAAGAGAGAGAGGGGAAAAGACAGGGAGACCGTGTGTTTGTATGTGTGCATGGAAGAGCGAGAGAGAAAGCGAGAGAGCAACGGAGAAAAAGCGGGAGCTCTTCTGCTGGCACTTGACTGAAGTGTGCGCCGTTGGGCGTGTGGAATCGAGCCGATGACGACTTGTGTTACCGACAGAGAGGGGGGGAGTGCTTAATATTCCACACACATACAGTTGCTCTGCTATAGCAAGAGTGTAAAAATAGACCACAGTGGACTACTGGATGGAGGAGCTGACACAGAGAGGTACAGTAGCCTGCCATCTGGACGCACTGGGGATCCAGACACAGTCAGGGGGCCATCTGAAGGGGATGAAGGTGGATGGTATTGCCCTTGTTAATAAAAATTATTGAAAAAATCGATCTGCAGATTCCCCTTCAGTGTCTCTAATAGGTTATTTGTGGTGGTGGTAAGTAACACAGCTAAAAAGGAAAAAGACTGCATGCGAGACATCATGAATGGGTTGTTGTATCACTTTGGAAATCTATTAGTGGACATTGTGATGGGCCACCACAAACAGATCTATATATGTGAATGTGATGGGGGGGTGGTTTGGCTCAGCTGTAGGGGAAAGGTGGGGGTGTGTGGGAGTGGCTCACGGGAGCAGGGCCGGGGATAGAGTGATTAGCACAGGTGTCGTGCATTTGCTGATTACTCTCTCCCCTATGTATGCAGTGACGAGCGGGCCTGAAGGGAGAGCGGCCGGAGGACAGACTGGCTGAGACGGCAGTGCAGCGGCAGTCTGGGAACCGCAAAGTATAAACGTGTGTTGTCATTGTGTGGGAGTAGAGCCAGTAGGCGACAATAAAGACTG
>OMLI01093664.1:0-15313 GCA_900302605.1 Rondeletia loricata
AACTCGGGAGGCACCAAATAACCACACTACACGCCTGAAAATGCGAGTCTCAGTCCTCTTCCAAGAGAACTGTGGTGCGGTTTTTTAGG
The DNA here is from genome assembly GCA_900302605.1 of Rondeletia loricata. NCBI lineage: Eukaryota > Metazoa > Chordata > Actinopteri > Beryciformes > Rondeletiidae > Rondeletia > Rondeletia loricata. Next base: position 90 of record OMLI01093664.1, read on the forward strand.
AGTGAGAACATAATCCCAACCAACTACAGGAAACTACCCCAAACAAGTTCCTCATGCTTGGAAAGCCTAGTATAACAAAATGAAGCGAGGGCAAACCGCAGTCTGGACTGTTGCTCATATTCAGCTATTTCTTCTGTTCTTAACTGGTAATGAGATTAGTTTTGACTCCCCACCGCTGCCAAAATCTCTAACCTGGCAGGATGACAGGTTACCAGCTAATTGTGAGTCATGTGACTTTTGTTTATAAGCTCTGGTTTGCTTGTAACTGGGCAGTGTGAACCTAAATGAACCAAATACAAAAATGCAACAAAGTAAACATTTCCACCATGGTTCGGACCAAAGAAAACTAAATTTAGGTGTGATCACACCCATCAACTCTGATGATGCAGACAGGTCTGACCAGCAGGCCAGGGCAACACTTGATCAGAGGAAAGTCGAGTGACAATACTGGAGAGAATCTATACGCCTGACAGTTCACCATGCATTCATTACTCTGCTCTATAAATAAGTAAACAGGAGGTGCATTATCGAGGAGAGAATATGAGCACAGTATGGCGAATATGAGAATAGAATAGTGAGGAGAATAAAAGCGTCTCCCTATTATGTGACAGGGGGAGCAGCAGCTCGCTCATTAGAGTGCAGGAGATCCCCTACACCAGGCAGGTGATGATACACACAACTCTATGAGCGCTTGGCACTCGGGTGGCGAGGAGGGCCCGGATGATCACACAGTAAACGAAATGAAAGTGCCACAGGAGTAGTTAGTATTCACAGCAGTCTATGTCCTTGTAACGGCATGGAATTTAGGTTTTTATCTCATTGGAGGATCTCATCCATTATTTAGGATGCAGGCGCGAACTGACAGACGCTCCTCAATAACTCCTGGGGAGCTCGGCAGCCTCTGCTGCTTTCTCTCTCTCTCTCTCTCCGTCTTTCCCTTTCACGCTCTCTCCCCTGCTCCCTCTTTCTCTCTCTCTTCTCCTTTGTGACTGCTTTCTATTTCCCTCGCTGGCTGGCCTCTCATCTCTACTCCTCAACATGCTTGTGTTTAGTTGACCTGGGCAGGCTTTGGCATACGGAAGAGTCGGTACACACACACACACACACACACACATATACTATGTACTTAAGCCTGAGAGGTGCCTGAAGAAAGCACGTGGGAGAAAAAGACAGGAGTGTGAAGTTGCCTCAGATGAGATGAATATGTGATGTGGAAGCTTAAGTGTGTCCCCCTCGTTTGTTAATTTCCTGTCAGGCTGTTCTATTATTCATCTGCATGTATGTACTCTGCAGTGTGTCGGATGTGTTGTGTTTGCATGTGGCTGTTAAGTGTGCTGAGGGACCGGCGTCACTCCCGCACTGACCCCCCCGCTGACTGCACACATGCAGCTTTGAAAAAATCCCATATGGATGCAGCCTGCCTTGCATTGAGATTCTGTTGACTTTCTGAGCCTCATCTTTCATGTCGAGATGCAGATGAAGATTATCTGTGATACAAATTTTAATCAGTGGATTTATGAGGGATAAGATTGTCATTATAAATTGTGCAACACGGCGATCCTTTACGGTGTGTGACTAAAGGTATTACAGTTTTGTATTATTTCAATTTAATCCCTGAGTCTAGATAATAGCATAGCTTGAACAACAGGTGGCAGTGTTGGTTTGGAGAGAGGTCTTTGGTGCATGGCTTCCCATAGATATTATTGATATGCATTGCCTGAAAACACTCTTGGAAATATACATATGATTATATGTATATGACAGGGCATTTCATTGTGTCAGTCAAGTCTAGTTTGAATGTCTAGTCACAGTCCAAGAGGATCAAATGTCCAACCCCTGAAATAATTGTCTCATTTAGCGTCAAAAGCCAACTCAAATCTATTAAAATGCACACTTTGGACTGGAGTCTCTCTGTCTAAGTCAGCAGTCCAATATCAGAGCAATAAATCATCAGTGTTGGTGTGTGAGGATGTTTAGTTAGAGGCAGGCCGGGAGGCGTGGTATGTAGAGTACAAGGGGAGGTAATGGATCTGGTGCAGGAGCTCACCTGACACGCTCTGTTTATCAGTCCTTTAGCTCATTGATTGGTGCCGCTTTACACTGGGAACAATTAGTGAGGCAGCCAAGGGAGAGACATATAGCTTCATGCAGTGAGAGGCAGAACGATGCAGAGCCAGGCACGACATTTGGCAGCCTGTTTTTTCGAGCAAGGGGAGTGTTAAACGTGTGCTATCTTGTTGTCAAAGCGTCCAACTTCAAGGAAACGGCAGGAGAGGAGATTTAGAGTGGTGTTTTTTGAACCGGTGTGTTGTCTGCCCTTGAATGAGCTCAGGTGTGCTTTGAGATTTTATTGTAATGCAGAGAAGAGGAAGGTCAAATCAAAATATACTCTTCTTTAAAATTGACTTGCAACCATATTTTTCTTTCCAGGCTAATGCATTTTAGGCCCAGTCCCGCATTTATTTCCATAGTAAGCCTTCCCCTTTGATATGTACACACAGGGTGATATGATGTGACATTTCAAGACAATTTAGTGTGCTGTAGGCTTTTGTGTCTCTGACTAAGATGTCACATTAAAGTGGCATACACTATTGAATGTAAATATACTCATAGGTGTTATTTTTTTATCTTCTAATGTGGCACAACAGAATAATAGCAAAGCCTAAATGTTGAGATAAATCTCCTTTCCCTTTGACTCCTGTTTGATGCTCTAACATCATAAGCCCAGTACTCTAGTTTGATTCTAGTCCCTTGGTTAGACAAAGGACAAAACTGCACTGTAGCATCCTCCTCTCTTTGCCTCTGTGGAGCACACTAATTCATATTCTGGAGGCACAAACGAAGATGGAGGAGCCATGTTAATACCTCTGCCAAAATGGCATCACACCCATCTGAAATCTTGAAAGTAGAGGGAGATTGGGGAGTGGAGATAAGGCCCAGCTGGAGAGGTTGGTGAGAGGGCGGATAAGGAGACGAGGCTGCTGCCGTGGATGAGTCTCATCTCGTCTTTATGTCTCATCTCTCTCGTTCTGTTCTCAGCCTTTTCCGTTGGACAGTTATTAAAGGTCAGCTTGTTCCAGTGCAACTTGTCCCTGCACAGGCTGTGGTCAGTTTACACTCCTGGCAAAGCAAAGTGACAGTGTGATTATCAACTTCCTGTTCCTCACACATCATGTTGATGCAGCATCTACAAAGTAAGACCAACAGCTTTCTCATTTACACAATAACACATTGCAGCAGCTGGAAAGCCACTGCACTCTCACATAACCCTGATGAGAAAATGTATCTTCTTCTAAGGCTATAACTTTTGCATAAGAGAGCAACAATTGACACCCTAAAATGATTCCCGCTCCAATACCCACTTCAAAGTTATTGTGCTAATGTGCACTGACACTTCTGTAAATAGATTTCCCAACAATCCCTGTTGGTTGTTGACTGGCTTTCAAGCACCGCTGTTGTTCTGAAATAACAATGGTCATAATTAGTTTAGGAGGAGGAGGAGAAGTTAAACTGCTTTTAGTATTATCAGTGAGGATAGGATGTGGGATTAATATGAGTTCCCCGGGGAAGGCAAACAGACAAGCAGCATATGCTCATTTTATGACTATAAATATAGAAGGGGCTCCATGTAGTCTTTTTTAATAGGATTCACTGCAAATGAGCTTTTATCACCAAGTCATTTACCCTTTTTTATCACAACACATGGTTGAGTTCCTCCATAATTTGAAAAGCAGAAGCCCACTTTAGGCGCCATGCAAATTCTACAACCCCTTTATGTATCCAATCACTTGGGATACCCGCTGCTTATTTAAAGGGACTGTAATCATGTATTTCATGATTTTCAGTAGTCCTACTTATCATCATCATCATCACTATCACCATCACTTTCATCATCATCACCATCATCATTACTATCACCATCACTATCATCATCATCATCATCATCATTACACAGTAGCCTGTGAAGCTGTAGCTAGCTAGCTAGCTATCGTAGCTTGTTCCCTTTGCAGGAGATGGAACATTCCACCTAGCTAAAAGCCTGCTGGGTAGTGTAGTTCGGTAACAAATGTTGTCGTTCATGTAAATAATACTGAATAGATTTTTCGGAAATTAAGCCAAACGAGAAGTGTTCATAATTACTACAACATATGTCAAAATCAAAGCCATATGCTTTTTAGATTGCTTATATGAAGTAACTTCCCATACATAGACATAGGGTAAAGTCAACCCAAGGGTTGACGGAAATGACGTTTATATTTTGACCAGAGTTCCGGCTTTGCCATTCACGTTTACCAGTTAACATTGAGGTTTAACTCAACCAATGAGATTATTTCTGCCTCCAGAGCAGCTCTGCCTCCGAGAAATGTTTGTATAACTAAAACTCCAATCTGCTATTTTCCCTGTGGCTGTCTGAGGCAGCCATCGGAGTGTGTATTATAGGTAATAGGTGCTACTCATCTGGTGAACCTGGAACCCCAGGCTGCCAATGTGTGTGAATTTTAGGGTATGATTCTGGGGCCGGGCCGGCATAACTGTGGATCCAGTCACTGTGTTTGGAAGCTGTCATGAATAAGTGATGACATGGTAATACACAGTAGCTTAGCACAGGAGACGGCTCTGCAGGACTTGACAGTATTACAATGCAATAAAAGTAAATCAGGTCAGGCCCCCGTTGCCTCGATGTTACACTCCAGCTCAGAGTGAGGAGACGGTGGTGCAGATGGGAGAAAGAAAGAGGGGGGAGGGAGACGGAGGTACCAAGCAGACAAACCCTTTCTCCCCCTTTAGGTGAAAATGTATAATGCTAGTTCCGATGTGTTTACATTAGACTTGCTATTTTCGTATGCAGAATTTTTTTACAGCCGTGTCTTTAATTTTAAGGAAGTAATGGCTGCAAGTCCAAAGAAACAAAACAATGAGAAACACTTTTCATCTTACCTTTCAAGTGATGTGTCCTCTTTCAAGGCTGGGTATGAGTAAATGCGGAACATGTATGTTAATATATAAGGAGGTGCTGAGGTTATCTACCTAACAAGTAGGAGATCCTGGGTTTTTAGAGTACCAGCAGTGCCTTTTTTTGGGCAGCAGGATGGCCTAGGGGTCGCTGAGGTCGTCCCCCAACCGGAGGGCCTGGGTTGGATCCCCTCGTGTAGCCATACCGGCCGAAGTGCCCTTGAGCAAGATACTTAACCCCTATCTGCTCCAGGGGTGAAGCAGTAGCTGGCTGACCCTCCGCCCCAACCAGAGGGCAAAAGGAGAAGTTCCCCCAAGTTAATGAATACAATATATAAAATAAAAAATGGTGCACCTCAAATATTTAAAACGAGATTAAACTTTTGTCCAGGTCTAAACCTCTGTCAAACCTTTGGAAGGGTTTCACATAAAGGTTTAGTGTCTACACAAACATAATACCAGAAAAACATATTAAATTCAATCCTTCACTGTAACAGAGAAAGATAGGCAGAAAGATTTAGCTTGAGAAAAAAGGAGAACATTTAGAAAACCTTGAGATGAACAAACCATAGGCAAAACAGTGGTTATGAAAGAGCCAGCGGAATGAGATTGAGAAGATTGAGTATGGATATATGAAAGGCTGAAGTTGAGAGGAAGGAGATGGGGGGGGGGTGCTGCAGTGTTAGGGAGGCGTCGTCTGCATGAGGCTATGGAGGAGGACTAGCAGTCAGCACCAGCAGTCGTGCCCTGAGTGAACGAAAAGCTCTGGGGAAGGAAGAGAAGAGGAAGCAGGAGGATAGGGAGAGAAAGACAAAGGGGGGAGTTACTGTGGGCAAAGAAAAAAATATGCGGAAGAGAAAAAAAGAGGGAGGGAGGGAGGAGAAGGGAGAGTAGGCGATGACAAGGGAAGGATTGGCGAGCCGTGCCAACTGCGAATGTAGGAGGTCAGCGAGAAGAGAGTCGACAAGGGCAATAACCCAGTGCAATACCCGAAGATCTTTGATAACTCCTCAGAAAACCAACTTAATGTGAAATTGATATGAGCAGACTTGTGTTTGAACCAACACATGCTGTGCCTAGAGTGCCTAAGGAAATGCCTGCACTTATAATTAATGATACTTCAGGGAATGTGAGACAGGGCGAGGGGACTCGAACCGCTACTTTTAAGTGTTCAGAGTTTGCACACTCTAAATAACAAAGGACAGCTCAGTATCTCTGTGGGTTCTTTGCTTTGTCCTTCTTGGAGAATCGAAGGCTGTCTTCCAAAAAGCTCCGCTAGCTGCCTCTGTGGCTGCCTTCCAACAAGCTCCGCTGTCACTCTGAGCAATCGCAGGAAATCTCAGACGTGACACGAAATGGACCCATAGATATGGCGCTGGTGATTTTCCTTTAGCGCGGGCTAAAACCTCTTTGGGGGGCGCCAAAAATTCCTCTATGCAGGAAAAACCCTGTATTGTAATGACCATGTCTGTCTGTCTGTGTGTGTGTCCGTGGTCATCCGCGGTCATAACTCAGTGGACCGATTGTTGTGAAACTTCACATGGTGATACCATATGTCCGCACCTAGGCTGGACATTTTTTTCAGAATTCTAGGTCAGGGGATCTTGGAAGAGAGAGAGAGAGAGTGAGTAAATGAGTATGAGTAAATGCGGAACATGTATGTTAATATATAAGGAGGTGCTGAGGTTATCTACCTAACAAGTAGGAGATCCTGAGAGAGAGAACCTGTATATTTTTGTGTCAGTGGTATGAGGAGAGAGAGGATTGCCATTACTTTTCAATTAACCACCATATTGCTTCACAGTGTGTCTCCATTGAGAGTTTTTTATTAGGCAGCCTATCAGAGGAAAGCCTGTCTGTGTTGCCCTGAGGCCTAATCCTACTGCATCCAAGATGGGACCATTACAGCTCATCCCCAGCCTCTTTCTTCCTCCATCCTTCATCCCTCCATCCTCCCTTTTCTTCTTCCCTTTGTGCCATCATATATCCGATTTCATGCAATAACGGCCTGACAGGCAATTAGGCGAGGATTTGACCAATTAAGAGGATAAAAGTGGAGTTAAATCTCTCTGTGCTCGGCTGTGTCGTCCCAGCGTAGGCCTAAATGCCACGGTCACGTTACAATACTGTAACCTTTGTCTTGGGAAGATCAAGTCAAAATGGTATTAATTGACATAGATCTGGCTTTCCATCCATCTAAGCTTCCATCTAACTATCCATGCTTCATTCCCTCTCTGCGCCATCCAGTATATTCCTCCCAATGTTTGTAGATGTATTCTAAAGCAAATAAGGCAAATATCATCATGGGATGGCATGAATGTTCTGTATCTGTCAGCTAAGATAAGGGTCGGACAGAGTAGCCGGAGGAAATTAAATGTGATGCTGCAGTTGGTGGACAAATTAAAGCTGCTGTAGGCAACTTTGGAGAAATGAGCAAGAATACGTGTCCATGTCCATACAATGACAAGAAATAAGCTTTACAACGATAACCACGAGCCAGTTATTCTACATAGCTGTCGAGGTTCAATATGGCATGTGCACTTCGATCACAGGGGCCTGATCTTCTCTCAGACCGTTTTAATTACTGATAGCTGAGAGGGTGATATGACATTTTTGCCAAATAATACAAATAGAAAGTTGCCTACCCCAGCTTTAAGGGAACCACTGAACAATATGAAGTACGTAATAAGCAGTAGGGCCAGCCTTTCCCTTCAGAACAGCTTCAGTCCTCCTTGGATTCTGTCATCAAGTCCTGAACTGTACCGTTTTTGATGAGACTGAGTCACAGAGGTGTTGGTTCAATTGTCTGGTCTTTTACCAACTATCCGAATGTTCTCCTTGCAACATGAAATAGTTTTGCCGTTTTTGTGACCAATGCTCCTATTTGGTCTCTTTGGATCTCAGTTAGTTGCCTCATGTTTGCTTTGAAAACTCCCATATTAAAGTGGTGATTGTCAGACATCTTTTAAAGCTGACACATACTGCTAATTGGCATTCAACTTCATATGACTGACCTGTGTAGCTTCCTTTGTAACTGTCATTTAGTCACTTCAGAGTCCTTTTTCATATGGTGTTTCCTGTACATCTCGACACGTCTGTACAGTTGTCACAAGGTGAGCCAGTCGCTCTCCTGTAACTCTCGTCACCCTTTAGATATACAGCTATTATTATGGCAGTCCGATTGAGCATTTATTCAAAAAAAAGGCACTAGTCACAAAAAATTTGCTACTAGTACTTATTTTTTTAAACACTAGTCACTATTCTGCCTTTTACTAGTCATTATTGTAAAGTTACTAGTTGCTACAAGATAGATACTAGTACTTATTTAATAGTGACTAGTGACTAATTAGATTTTTACAAGTCACTTGTCTGTTCTTAGTAGTACACAATTTAAATACTAGTACTTATTAGCCGGGCTCACTCTCTTTTCCTCTCTCTGTGTCGATTCAGCTTCATCAGTTTACCCCAGTTTACCTCAGTGTTTTCTCCCTCCCTCTCTCTCTCTCTCTCTCGCTCTCCCTCCCCAGTCTGTGAGCATGCGCAGTTCAACAATGACCGGACAGACAGACGGACGGACCGTCTCGAGCAGATCATAGATATAGAGCCGCGCATCTCGCGATGCCCGGCTAATAAGTACTAATATTTAAATAGTGTACTACTAAGAACAGACAAGTGACTAGTAAAAATCAAATTAGTCACTATGAAAATAGTTACTAGTATATAATAAATAAGTACTAGTACTTATTAAATAGTTACTAGTAAGAACAGAAAAGTGACTAGAAAAAACCAAATTAGTCACTAGTCACTATTAAACAAGTACTAGTATCTATCTTATAGCAACTAGTAACTACAATAGTGACTAGTAAAAGGCAGAATAGTGACTAGTGTTTAAAAAAATAAGAACTAGTAGATACATTTTAGTGACTAGTGCCTTTTTTTGAATAAATGCTAAATCGGCCTGCCATATTAGTGTACTCATTCCCGAGAACAAAAGTTATCTGGAGGCCAGAAGAGTACAGTTACTCTCTCTCTCTCTCTCTCTCTCTCTCTCTCTCTCTAAACACTGTCTTGTCAACGCTGTACACTCCTTCACGTTAATCTGCACAGTTGTGTTTGAGCAGAGAGAGGCGGTTATTTCTCCTGAACACACACACTCTGACTGACAGCAGCATTTGTTAGACTGACAATGGCATTAGGCCGCCTGTGTCCTTGTGGGATTTACTGACGCTGGTTACACCTATGTGTTAGCTTAGAGGCGTGACTCAACCAGACAGATAGGCTGATGCATGCACGCACACACACACATGCACACGCACACACCCCTACCGCCATGAAGCCTCCCAGAGGCGCTCGTCACTAGAGGAATGACAGGCCGACCCGCCCAGATGCTAATGTGGTGAGCGACTAAGGCAAGGTAATGATGTAAATCAAAGCATCGACACACACCTCTCAAGCCGTGCTGTCCATTATCATTCTCCCCGCCTGCATTTTACTGGTGAAAACAATTGTTGTAAATAAGCATTTTTTGGAAGCATTTTTCATTGCGCATGTGTCTTTTAATGTACATGTGATTCTTTTTTACCCCAAAGCATTGCGGCACTCAGAGCAACAGTTCTGTCCTCATACATAATAAATATTATAGACCAAGGTGTGTGCACCAACTGCATAAATAGTTGATATGCATATTTGAGGTTCTACAGACTAAAGTTTGCTCCGAGCCATGTTAATGAATGTGTTGTGTGGGCTGCGGTGATATTGCTTATTTATATAACTCCTCGGAGCACGGTGAAACTGAGTACCATTTAGGATGATGGAAATATAGAGTAGATTCACTTAACGACTATTTAGAAATGTAGAATAAGTTCACATAAGGACTAATGTTTTCCTATATATCTAACAAGGAGAGGGGGAACAATCTCTTCTACACTGTCAGCAGGTAGGCAGAACACTGTTGATGAATGCAAAGCATATGCATTTTACTTTCACTCGCTTGGCACTGCAACTACTGAATTAGACTTACCTGCAGACATGTGGGGGCATAGTCAGTAGTGTAGTGGGAGAAATATCGACACTTTCCCAAGCAAACATATTGAAGCGACTGGAGGTTAAATTGGCTCTTCCCTGATTTGACATTCCAGACCCATTTCGTGTCTCTCTCCGGCTGGCCTCCACCTGGAGCACCTGTCATGCTCGCTACCACAGACCAAATGGGTTTCAGAGGACGCCGTCGGATCAGCCAGACTGTCAGTCCATCATCTCGCTCTGGAAACATCCAAGCCTCCTCTTACTCAAGACTGACTGTGAATAAAATAAATGTGTGAGTGTTTTACAGACAAAAAGGGCCAAATGATCGCAGACACCTCATTGGAAATGCACAAAATAGTGATGAATAAAAATCAACATATCTCAGTAGGAATTCAAAGTGTAAGGTCTTTTCTCGATGCATTATTGAAAAGGTGGTGGCTCCTAGTGGGGCTTGGTAATATTTCCAGGTTCATGAGCTGATTCCTGCAGCAGTAGCGCTAGCATCACGCATCACACTTTCTAATGGGATATTCTAATGAGGCGCAGGTATTTAGAATACATCAACCCCGAATGCAGCGCAATCAGTCATTCGATTGGGCACAGTAATGAAAAAAAGAAATTATTTTTACATTGCTAACATTAAATCATGGGAATCAGCCCCAAAACAACTTTTTAATAGCAGCCTTCTCCTATGAATATTAATTATTCACAACTATCTATGCATAGCTGAGTATGAATATTTATTTTTCAGCTAAATCTGATGTGTTTTCAAGGAGCTCATTTATATGGGCGTTGGTTTTTTTAATTTAAAAAAACACTTTTATATCACCAGGTTTGCTGAACGTTTTTTCCTCAGTGGTTTGTTACACATTTACATTTGTTATTTACTGCTAGCTTCTGAGCTGCTCAGTTGGAGCATTTGGGTGTTAAGTGCCTTGTTCAAGGGCACATCTGCATATTTACAGTGATATATATTTTCCTGCCTTGCCCAGATACTTCCAGCTGGTCTGAGGATTGAAATTGGTGACCTTCTAGCCACAAGTTTACCCCTCTAACCTTCAGACTACCACCACTACTTTGATAATTTGACATTCTCTAATACAGCGGGACTCAGTGTAAAAGCATTGTGAAAGGGTTCCATTTCCATTACAGAAAGTGAAACTATTACCAGAGGGGTTTTTCTATACGTTTTATGCAACTTCTGAGTAACCTATAGCATATAGCGTGCTGTGATTAATGTAATTCAGCTGCTTTACTTTTCACTGCTCATAGACTCCCATTCAGTTGCCAAAATTCCATCAAATATCCCGCTGACCGATGTTCTTGTCAATTTGAAGCCAAAATCCATCATTGCACAGTCGGGTGTTATTTCTCTAAAGAGAAATAGCTTCCTTGTTCCTTTCCAAGAAATAACTTTGATAACTGCACTTGCAGTCCGATTTGTATCAAAGTGCAAAACGCAGAAACAATATAAGTTGCATGAGAATTGATAGCTGTAAACTTTTATCTCTCTTTTTGTTTATAATTGTTATATAAATATATTGTTTGATCTTGAAGAAGGCCATAGGGCCGAAACGTCATTGAATTAATATTTTCTATGGAGCTAGAGTGTGCGACACACCTTTTCTTGTTTTCTTATAAAAGCAACACCACAGAGCCAAAATATCCCCATTTAAAAAATGTTTTTTGTTTTGAGCAGTAAATGACCTTAAGTGATCTTGCCCTTAATTAAAACAAAGCCCTGTGTCTCATTGGCTCTAATGAAAGAGATAGCTTCTGCTTGTGTGTGTGTGTGTGTGTAAGAGAGTGAGAGTGAGAGAGGCACATAGATTGTATTTTCTAATTAAAGCTTTATGTTGTTGAAATGTTATGTTGAAATCATTGCTTTCATGGATGATTACGTACTTAAACACCTCTGCCTGATTTATAAATGAATTTGTAGAATAGAGCTATAGAGTTAACCTTTTTCTTTTGCAACAATTTGCATTTGAATGCTACCAGTACTGTTAAAGCTTAATCAGTGTACAAACTTATTTCACTGCATCACGGCAGGGTGAGATTCATTCACATCGAGACTGTTCCTGCAGATTGGAGTTTTAGTTCTACAAACATTTCTCTGAGGCAGAGCTGCTCTGGAGACAGAAATCATTTCATTGTCATCCCACTGTTTTTATGGCTAAGTAACATTAGACTGAAAAAAGAAGTAATTGCCATTTAAATTTTAATTTTAATTTTAATTTTAACCAGAGTTCCTTCTTTGCCATTCAAGTTTGCCAGTTAGCTAATGATAGTTACCATAGTCGCTCTGCATGGGGATCTGCCACGGGCCCGCCACCACTAAGGGTTGGAGTTCCGCGAACCACAACGTTTGAGGGCAGTCGGGAACCACCAGGATCACTGACAGCTCGTCGAGCCGTATCCGCTCCAGTAGCCTGGGCAGGAGCACCCAGGGTGGAAAAGCATAGAGGAGACACCTCGGCCAAGAGCGGGTCATCCTCCCGCCGAGCAGAGAACCACAGGGGACACTGTGCCGTCGCCCTCGACGCGAACAGGTCCACCCGCGCTGTCCCGAACCGTCTCCAAAGTTGGAGTACAATGTCCGGCCGAAGGCGCCACTCGCGTCCCGAGGGCCCCCTCGAGACATAAGTTCGGCCCCCACGTTTAAGCATGGCGAGCCCAGCCAGCACGTGCTCTGGCCCGAGGCACATGAAGCAGCATGAATGAGCATCGCCGGCGACCGCCAGCCCAGCACACAGGCAGGGAGCCTTGACAAAGGCTGTTGTGTGCACTCCTGTGCTTTGCGTTCTTCTGTCTCAAGACGTCCGAAGGTGGTAAATCTTCAACGGCTTCATAACGATGATCTTGAGTGTAGTTCTCAACAGTTGATGTTGTTCAGACTCAGCTGAATTGGAAAAGGAGACGAACCCGATGGGTTCACTGCTTATATAGTGTGGCTGCTCCATCCTGATTGGCTGAAGCGAGTGTAGGCGTACATTTTCAGTTGGATGTCACATGACGGAATATACCAATCAGAGCGGAGACCCTAAGGGGCGGAGCCTCCCGACATAGAACTGTGGTTCTTTGGCTCCGCCCCTTGAGCTTTACCTCAACCAATGAGATAATTTCTGCTTCCAGAGCAGCTCTGACTGAAATGTTTGTAAAACTAAAACATCAATCTACTATATTCATGTCATATTCCAGTCTTAAGTAGCTACTAACTGCTACTGTATCTCTAGTCACCATACAGCATGCAGCTAAGCGGTCAGCTTGCATAACATTGACCCTTCTTATTCAAATCTGCTCTTCCATTTCTCGGTGTACATTTGTTTTAGTTCAACCAGGATGCACACCACAGGCCCCCGGCACTCCCTGAGTCAACATGGGTGATTGTTGAGGGGTTTAAACAACCCTCCAAGCAATTTGTTGCCTGGGATGAATTAATCTAATGAATTGGCTTGAGTCAATTAGATCGAAGGCTGCAATTCTTTGTCTCTTGGTACGGCCTGTGCACACCTTGTCAGGCGATGCCATTAAACCCACATCATCGAGGGAGAAGAAGGGAATAAATAAAACGTAGAGCCCCCTCTTCGCCTCCTCTCCGCCCTCGCTTTGTATCAAGCTCACAACAACCACCATGTAATATTATGGTCTGTGTGTTTGTGTGAATGTGCGCGAGGAGCTTGTGTGATGTTGTTATGGTGATTGATGGTAATATGGGGTGTGCTGGGATGAGGACACCCAGGGATGTTACACGTTACTGGCAATATTACTGCAGTCAGACAGGCAGATTGATGGACATTGGCAGACAATAACACACGTTTATCGACAGGCGTACACACACACACACACACACACACACACACACACACACACACACTGGAGCTGAACCTTTTAAGCAAACATAACACCATTCACTTTTGCATGATGTATAAGCTGGACACCAGGCACCCAGTTCTATCCATACTAGCATCATCTTATTCCCAACTTCATCCTCAGCACATTCACTCTCATGACCTTTAAGGCATTTCTCAGACAGGGATCACATAGATGGAGGAGAGAGCAAGATCTTCACAGCACAATTACCAGCCTTAACACATGGCTTAGCCGGTGAATGAACTGATACAAGGCATCTCAGCACCATTTATCTACATTTAGCTGAGAACAGGAAAGGTTAGGCTTAACCAGGACACAGGAGAAGGAAATGTCTCATCCAGGTTGCTGTAGAAATAAGTGTTTCATGCAAATCCATGTACTCAGTCAGTCATTATATGGGTTGAGTGCCCCTTGTGACCTTCTGGTTTTTTTTTCCTTTTGAGTGTGTGTGTGTGTGTGTGTGTGTCACCACATATGGAAAGGGTCAGATAGAGGATCAAAGTATAGGAAGATCTGTGAAATATTTCTCATTAGAACAGTGACCTGGAATGACCCTGGCACTACAGTCTCTGAATAACATAGCACCAAATTGTGAGTGCAGCCAAGTGTGTGTGCGAGTGAGTGTACTTCTATCCTTATGAGGACCAAATGTCCTCATAAAGATAGAAAGATGAGAAAAAGAATGCGAAGTGAGGACATTTTGCCGCTCCTCACTTCTACAAGGGGTCCGTTTAAGGTTAGGACTTGGTTTTAGGCTCTAAGAGTTAGAAGTTCCTTGTTTTTTAGCCGGGCATCGCGAGATGCGCTGCTCTATACCTATGATTTGCTCGAGTCTGTCCGTCCGGTCATTGTTGAAAATCACGTGATTGAGCTCCTGACATGCCGTTCATCAGTGATCCAGTGGGTGGCGTTATGCACATTCCCCTCCAAGCTACATAAGCCTCATTTCCATGGTCAGGCCGAACGGCCGCTTCGTGCCGTTCCGCGCTGCTCTGGACTCGTGGGAACGGTTACCGTTTCTGTTTCCATCTGTCGGGCTGCTAAAACCAGGCCTAGAAAGTATCATAAAAAACGATCTCTCTTCCAGGAGAGCCGGGTGTTACAAATTGCGCCTGTTACTTTAAGAGTGTTGCGTTCTGGTTAGTGAGGGCAGCCAAGTTTCCTCGTGTTTGGGGATAGACGGAGAAAAAGTCCATAGACAGGTGTGTGTGTTTTAGCGGTCGGTAGAGAAAGCTAATGAAGATGGCCAGCCCAGTGAAATGTATATGCTTTATGTTCACGGAGGTAATAAATGCCCTGCCCAAGAGAGAAACGTCTTTTGACTCCTTATATACAGAAAAGAACCGCATGATAGACGTAGTTAGATGTTACCA
>OMLI01093670.1:0-11134 GCA_900302605.1 Rondeletia loricata
TAATTCTGGTTGTGTTTATGTAAGGTAGTAGCCTAAATAAGCCACTAGGTGCCGCTGTTGCGCTGTTCCCTTGATAATGTAGCTCTGTTTGTCCCTTACAGGACGCTGTAGTTCGGTAATTTGTTCCGTGTAGGACGCCATCTTTTTTAATGTTTAGTTCCCTACTTTGTAAGGGTTTGGAGCCAGCAGCCAGAGAAGAGTGTTGTCGTGAGCAAATAAAGTGCCAGGTCTCTACCACAATTCAGAACTCCTGTGTCCGGTGCTTCGTTCTGGTAAACTACAAAGCCGCACCGCTTGCAGCATTACGGCTACCGTAGTCAGGAGCGTCGCGGAGTAATACATACTGTGCTTCACCATAATATTACAGTGTGTGTGTGTATAAGGACCCCAAAATTGCACCTGTCAAGAGACACGCTTACGACGCGGACTTCAAACTCAAGGCTATCAGTCACGCAGTAGAACATGGGAATTTTGTTTCCGGTGCGCTTTATATATGAAAAAAGTTTGAAAATAGACCATTCATTGACAGTGCGCCTTATAATCCAGTGCGCCCTATAGTGCGGGAAATACGGTATTTTCTGACATATATGAGATAACAACTATAAAAATGCATTTCAATTCTGCTCAGTAACTGTTACACCTGCATGTCCAAATCCCAGTCAAGGACAAAACGACAGTGTTCATAATGTCACATGGCCAAGCAGGAACGCTTTGTCACTTCTAATTTGTGTGAATCATTCAGTACTGCAATCATAACTTGGTGCTAAAAAAGTAACAATAAGATACAAGCGCGATATAGATGACAGTTTATTAGATTGAACATAAAGATCTTTGAATATAACACGATCATTATTCCCCACTATAGCATGCACACTACCCATCGGTAGATGATGGTGATAGCGAGCCTCTGTCCTCCAAAGGGAACACTGTAATTACAGCTTGTCTATCTTTTTTCCTGTGATGCCACTGAGAAATAAACAAGGTTAGAATATAATCTGAGGGTAATGAGTAATAATGCAGAGATGAGCATTGGTATGGTTTGTTGCCATGGAGACGAAAGCACACAGTCACTTCAATTTATGAAATCTCTCTCTCTCTCTCTCTCTCTCCCCCTATTCACTTTGTGTTCTCAGATACAACACTGTGACAGTTTGTCAAATAAAATGCCTCCACATCTACCATTCAGTGGTCCTTCCAACAAGCTGCCTTTATAACAAAGGCACAAAGTGCATCTAAGTGCAGGGGAAAACGCTATCACAAATAACTGGGGCGTAACTACTGTCCACTTTCCTCCATTAAATACAACACCAAAATGTTAGGGACTGGCTTGACTGAAAGCGCTCCTTTTACTGCCTTCTTTTCCCCCCCTCTCTCCTTTCCTTTCATTCTGTGAAGGCCCCCATTCTTCGCTGCTCCCTCTCTATTCCAGACTCGGCTTGAGCCCTGCAGAGAGCTTAGTCGGTCCAAAAGTCATGCAGCTGAGTGACAAACACTGACTCTTACTAGCTAGAAGTGACCGCCCCACGCCCCTCCTCTGGAGTAGTGTATGTGTGTGTGTATGTAAAGTAAAAAAAACATACTGCATCTGTGTGTCTGAATGAATGTGACTGTGCATGAATGCATTTTGAGTGAGTTTGTGCATTGTGTGTGTGTGTGTGTGTGTGTGTGAGAGAGAGAGAGAGAGAGAGAGAGAGAGAGAGAGAGAGAGAGACCAAAAAGAGAGACAGAGAAAGACTGGGGAAAGGAGTGAGGTTAAGGAAGGTCTCAGGCCTTGTGGTTTCATGGCCGGGGGCCAACTGGGACGGCACTTATAGAGTGCTTTTTCCACACTGACTTAGAAGGGAGGCTCTGGAGAGACAGATGCCATAAGATACCAAGAACTACTCGGCTCTGTCAGCGGTGAGCTGCTCAAACTTCCTGTGACCGAAATAATTAAGCCGTCTGTCACCATCAGAACTACTGCAAGACTTCCTCCCCGGCCAGCGATTCTCCTGCATCTCTCTCTATTTCCCCCTCGCTCTCTCTCTCTCTCTCAGCCCTTCTCTTTGTCCGTCTCTTGCATTCTCTCTACCCCTTTCTTTTTTCTATTTCCTGTTATATTCTTCCCCACGACTTCCCCTAACACCTCTCTGTTAATTGCTCTCCTCCGCTCCCCATTATAGATATGTATTTCACTTAGTTCCTGTGGCTACCCTGAAGGCAAAAATGCTAGAGAGCACTAAATGGTACACTGAGAGAACCCTGCAATGCATGCATCCAATGTAAATGCTTTCCTCTCACCATATGTTTCCCTCTTAAAAAAATAATTAAATAAATAGAGGCAAAGAGGGTTGGGAATGGCTGAGAACAATCAAGTGAATGCTTGACCTCTGAAAAACACAAAACCATCAGATTCCCCCCAATTAAAACAGTAAGCAATGAATAACTCCCACATCATGAAATCTATTCAGTTTCTATTCAACTGCATTTGGTAAATAGCACATCTCTGTGGAAAAATAGATCCGTTGAGCACCCGAAAAGGTCAGGCCTACCTTGACCTCCACGTGGGCCATGAGGACGGCAAAATTGGTTAGATGGGTACACGAGCACGTGGTGTGCGTCCGGTTGGTGCCTAGCAAGCGGCAGTCCTGTGTCGACCAGAATCCAGTCATGTTCCGCTTGGAGTAACTCCAAAATGAACAATTGGGGTTGAAGTTCTCTTCAGACTGCTGTGAGAGGGCAAACAACATGTCAATTAGTGTGTGGAATCATACACAATAGAATTAAAAGGAGGAAAAACACGTTCCAATTCTTAAGCATGACCCGTGTCAGGTTAGATGGAAGCGTACGGAGGTAATTCCAGTCTATCTTGATGCTGTTTACAAATGAAAAGTGCTTAAAATAGAGGATTATGTTTTTTCCATTGCAATCCTTATCCATTCTACAGCATCAAGTGGCACCATGCCTGTTTCTCACTGTGTTTTTTGACCTCTTTTTAACTTTCGCTACGTGACAATGGACCGCCCCACTGTTTAATGGGTGCCACCGCTGTCTCTGCCAGACGACAGCCCTAACGACTAGCGCCTCCCTGCTTACGTGCCATTTTACAAAAGTCATTCAAGTCACTGGTGTGAGTAACACACAAGTAGAACTAAACAAAACTGCTGATAAATAGATACATCAACCCCCTTCCCTCTTGAGCCCAATTTCTTTGTGGCTTCTGAAACAAATGGAAATACATTCAAAATCCTTTCCGTTGTGCCTCACAGCTGCCAAGGTTAGATGCATCTCATTTCTCACCATAAACGTGTTAAGCTGCGAGGAGCAATGGTTTTCCATAGTATCACAGTTGCAGTAGGGTAATTAGTCTAATAGGGTTTATCCTCTGTAAATGTAAATTTGCCGCTGATTGCGTTTACCCTTCACACAGCAAAACCCGGGTAAAGTCTTCCACAGCAAGCAGATAGGACGACCCTCTGTCCCATTAATGGCTTTAATTGGTCCCATTAAGTGGCGAGGCAAGGAAGCGAAACAATAACTAGAGGACAGGCATCATCCCTGAAGACCAGTGATCCAAAACCTCATGGTTGAGGGGGACTTAACTGTGGGAAGCCCGGAAAATAAGATCCCATGCTCAGTACAGCTGATTCCAGATCATTTATTTTCAGTTTGAAGGGCGAACTCTGTTGCTGAAGTACACTCCATGCACCTGAGTTGACAGATTTCTATTCAGTCTGGAAGTATAATACATACGGTCAGCAGTCCTCAGCTACTCCGTGTAATGAATGGGTCAACTGTGATCACATTCAATAGTAGGCCTACACAAAACCTACAGTATTTGTGAATATCCGTCTCTTTATTTACGTTTACAGTACTGTGGCGTACTGAAATGACAACTTCCCTTACTTTTCTCCTGATTAATGCTCTTGTATTATTATATATGGAAGGAGCTACAGTACAGGAAACACACTTTTTCTAAAGGGCACTGTTTTATTGAAAGTAGTGACATTAGACCAACAGTAAAATTGCCGAATCTACAGTCCAAATGACAAATTACACTTAAAGCAAGTGAGTCATAATAACTGCATTGACATTGCCTCCTGACATTTTCCCACCATTTCATTTTGACAGCATAAGCTATAATCCGTTTCACTCTCTATCCCTCTTGCTCCATGTTTTTCTCCAATTGTCGCTTCCTTCCAGGTCCCTCCCACACACGGGAACCACTGCAATTCTCTCACGGTTGGTCAACCTCCCTGATCGTCGCTGAAGGCGCTGTTCATAGACAAAACAAGGAGATTTCGAGGGTAGTCGGGTGTGGAGAAGATAATGGAGTCGAGGGGCTGATGTCGCGACTCCCCACAATGACTAGCCAGCCTCCAGTGACGCTCAATACAGGACTGATATTTGTTCAGCCATCCAGGTTGGTATTTGTTCAAACTAATAAAAAACAAACTGACTATGCATCCCCACACCATCATCCTATGAGCAATTTGTTTTCCACAATTCATTTTTCATTCATTTTCTTGCTTTGGGTCTTGGGCTTTGTGGATTTTTGGTGCACTTCAGGGGTAGAGAAAACTGTAATGGAAGGGCTTTGGAGTTACATCAAGAGCGAGAGAGTGAGAGAGAGAGAGAGAGAGAGAGAGAGAGAGAGAGAGAGAGGACAAACATCTCAGACAGAACATTACCTGTAGGTGTCGGATGGTGTAGATGACTGGGTCCGAGAGGTAGACTTTGTTAGAGTCCTTGTTGATGGCAGCGGTGATGACCGGTGAGTTGACGATGACAGAGTAGTTGGTCGCCATGGCCTCACTGCCCAGCTTCATGCTAGCGTTCTCCGTTGAAAGGTAGACCCCGATGTGTTTGTACAGGACAAATGCTATCCGGATCTCACCTGTAAGAGGACAAACGGGCACAGTGTTCTATGGTCTTTCACAACAACCTGAATATAAAACACGTGACAATATAACGTGTCCAACCTTGTCAAGGTTGCCACAGCAGTTCCACGAGAAGAAGACAAATGAGAAAACTTGCGTACGTCAACAAAAAAACATTTTAATTCAGCATCCATGAAAATACGATTACCACTCTTCTGCTGGCTCTGACAAAGGCAGCCATTTTTCTTGTTACTAATTTCCTTCTGTCTGTCTCGTTCGCATTCCTTTCCCCTCCTGCCGTCTCACTTTCGAGCACTGATATGAAAGAAAGATCCCTCCCGCCGTGACTGAGATCACTCACTCAGATGAAAAGAAAACAATTTGGGCGCTATAGCAATGGATGACGGGGGAAATATCAGCCACCCTGCTATAATGATCCGCCTGGGCACGGCTGGACATGGACTTAGTCATCCAGCCGAGAGGCAGTGAGCTCAGCTTGAGTCGATTCTGATTTGCATGCGCTGATAATAAAGTCTAGAAATGGGGCTGCATCGCTCCCGAAGATAGCCACGCATTGTGTATAACTGCCTCATTTACAGTTTAGAGGTAGTACTTGAATGTAACTCATTCCACAGCTTGGGCCTCCCCTCTCCCATTTGAAGTCTGCAGAAAGAACCGTGTGCTTTATACGCACTCCAACAAAGGATCTGTGCAGCAAATTGAAAGTTATTCACAAGTGTGACTGTAATGAAATCCCCGCAAAACCAATGCATTTCCCATTAAACGTGACATCCAAAACAGGGACAGAAAACCTTTTAAGCCATTTTGATTAATTACAGTACATCTCGTATGCCAGAAAATGTTGTACATACAACAGCTGTCTTATTTTAGCTGGGTCAAATTTTGTCGATTAAATTTCTCTTTCATCAGAAACCTGAATAGCACACCGACCAAAGCTGAAGGCATGAGTACCCTTTACTTCAACAATGGCAGACCGATCGATGATGATTCAAAGGTTTCACTACTCACCGTTTCTTCCATGCTGTTTCAATGTGTTGGCAGAGAGGTGGATGGAGTTTCCCTGTCCTCCAGTTTGTGGAAACTTCAGGTCTGGCAGATTTCCATCCGTACTCATCCTGGCTACCTCCAGCTCTGCATGCACGCAAAACAAACCCGAGCAAGACAACATTTAGAAGTGTCGTCAATAAATTCGTGCATGAAGACAAACAAATGTGTTGGGGCCTGTATACTCAAAGAACCTTAGAACCATAGCAATGTACAATACTTCAGCAGGGGTCTTGGACCTTGTACAATGCCCTCCAGCTGTCAAATTATGTTAGCTTTGACAACACTTCTAAAACATGCTTTCAATATACACTAATGTCATAATAGAGATGCATGACATCCATCTATGGGGGTTAGAAGAGCAATCAAACTGCTACTTGCAATATAAGAGCTATTTGATTAAAGCTGCTTTCTAGACCTTGCACTTC
This sequence comes from Rondeletia loricata, assembly GCA_900302605.1. Lineage (NCBI taxonomy): Eukaryota > Metazoa > Chordata > Actinopteri > Beryciformes > Rondeletiidae > Rondeletia > Rondeletia loricata. Next base: position 6,353 of record OMLI01093670.1, read on the forward strand.
ACCTTTTCACGCATATGTAAACTTCAAATAGATTCCCAGGCCCTTCCCCAATTCCAAAAGCCATTCTTCAGTTATAATTGATTTCATTAATCAGTACAGTCCCTGGGAGTGCTAAATGAAGTACATCCTTTCTTGATTCACACGGCTTTGAGGGATTGCCTCGCTCTCAACATTCTGATCTGCGCGCATGGGGGTAACGGTATTGCTATAGGCTGCTTTATCGCGTGAGTATCAAGTGTTCAGGTGTTAACACAAAGAAAATCACGTTCCAGTTTCCTCCTCAACTGTAAAAGCAGATGCTTTCGTTGCCCCGCGGAAAAAAAGAAGCCTTCGTTTCAAGGAATCCTTTTCTCGAGAAGAGCGGAGAGAGCGAGAGATACATGGAGGAGATAGAGACAAATGAGGAGGGAAGACGGGGTTGCTTCTGCGGCGGCTCAACAGCTGTTGTGTCTGAGGCAAGCTCCTAATTTATGGTTCAAAGACTCTGGCATCATGCAGCAGAGGAAAATGAGCTGCTGATAGGAGCCTGGCTGCAATAAAAAGCTCATTCTATCAAAGTTATTATGGTATGATACAATGCAGTTTAATAAAACAGTTGAGTGCGCTGCAATCTCAAGTACTGGTGACCCATGTGAAGTCTAGGTATTCCTAAATGTCACATTCATTCCCAAACCACTGAGATGAAGCAATTGATTCATTGCTAGGCAGAAATACAAAAGAAAACGTTGCACAAATGTTAGGTAGGACTGGCGAGTAGTATAGTGGAAAATCTGGACTTGAACTTGAAATACTACATTATTAAGTGTGAGAAATGGAAACTTCATAAGCCTGATAATGATGATTTGACGACGCCTTTAACTTTGATATCAAGGCCACATTTAATCCTCCCTGTGCATCTGCTCTCAAATCCAGCCTTTCCCATTCTTTCACTTTAGAAACAAAAACCTCTGTATTACCATTCTCTTGCACATTTGCAAAGGTAAGGGGTTTTTGGTGATGCATTCCTATTCAACGTAGCCAAGACAATACCCCAGATAGCGCAGGATTCCCAGGATTCCAGGCCTGCCTTTTGAATCAAGGGAACGTTTTTCCCCCCTCTCTCCCTGTACACTGTTTGGTTGTGTGAAAGAGCTTAAGACGGGCTTTAGGGAATTTCTTTTGTGCCATAGACGTCTTTGCACCCAAAGGCTATACCTTCAAAGCCGGTTTAAATAACGCGCTAATCGGTAGAAATCTGTTCGTAAGATTATCGTGAAGAAAGTGAAGCACACTCGCACAGACAAACGCGCACTGTGACGTGTAAACACAAACACAGGCACAATGGGTAGGGAAATATCCTTCATCTTTGAAAGCGAAGAAAATAGATCTCATTATCAGCTTGAGCCTAAAATTGGAGCGAGCTTTGAGTACGCTTTCAGACTGCTCATGATTTCACTCAGCAAGAAAACTGACTCCCCAAACGCAGATAAAAAAACAAAAACCCTTCACTCTACATGTAATTCCCTGTGAGAGATCATTCATTAGCCGGTGCGATGGTTACCGTTGATTTTCTAGGTCTCCTCATCCTCATTTAACCAGCATGGATGGCATGAGGGACTGCAGGAGCCAACTAAGCAGAGCAAACAGAGATAAGGCCTAGTAAACATGTCACCATCACATGATTAACCAGACTACCACTATAAAGTCTCATTCAAGTTGTGCAGGGATTGTTTCATTCCCCCTCCAAACAGGCCCAGAATCTCCATAATACCCCGATGAATTGTGTGCCAGATACAATAAAATCCATTTGTATTAATTATCCTTACGCTCGCTTCCTTTCAAGTCGGTAGACCTATATTTTTAGGTTGCCATGGCAGCAGGAACTTAACAAGTCCCACCCGTTCAGAGAAGGGGGCGATACATCATAACATAATTTTTTCCTAATTCCCCCTGCATCAGTAGCCGGCATTTGCTAAAATGTCTTTTATTCAGTCTTTGCATTCACCAGCTGAAAATTGTTACTTAAGTCTACGTTTCAAGAACAGATGCATCCAGTTATGAAAAGCATTTGTGTCATTAAAATGTCTTCCCTTTCATACACTGGAGACCGTGGGTAGAAATTGAGTCATGCAAAGATTTAAATGCATGAAACTAGGGGAAGCGGTGAGGATAGAAGTTCCAGTGTCTGTGCTCAATCTCTATCTATACACTGAGCGATGAACACTGATCCCTGATCTGCAAGACTAGTGGTTTATTCAGGCTAATAATTTACACAATCGTTTGAGATAATTAAGTCAATTCATAGGTGACTGCCAACAGAGGGGTCACCCATAAGCAACCCTACCAAACTTAACCTCCCGCGAGCCAGAGAACATTTATCCAGTGACCTTCACTCTTGTTCCGGAGCCTCAAGAGCTCTGCTATCAATATGAGAGCAACCTGGATCAATAGCTATATGGTGAACTTTGTAACCCCATACAATGGACGAGGCCAGAGAAGGATGAGACACTTAAAGACGCTTGACAGAAAAGCCTCTAGGAAACATGAAGACCAAGCCAAAAAGAGCTGAGTCTTCCAGGACAAATGCATTTAATTTGGTCCAAGTTGGTTTACTCATACAGGCAAAGACAATCAAATTAGGATATACTGTACTTTGCTAAAATATAGAAGCATACAGAAACCAACAGGTTTACTCCTTTAAATAAACATTTCACGAGCCATATAATTATAATCTCCTCATCAGAACCAAATAAATCATTTTGGTTTACACATATTTAAGCAACACTTGCAGTGGAAAATACACAACTGAAATATCCTCAGCATATACTCACGGATGTTGTCAGTGTTCTCCTGCACAATATCAGTCTTGAGCAGGTTGTCGGCCAGGACGAAGGCCCCTTGCTCCACCGTGTCCAGCAACATGGTGGCTGCCCTCAGCTGCTCCCCTGTGCTCAGTTCCCTCCACGCTGCCTGGGCCTGGGGCTGGAGCAGATTGTTGACGGTCTCTACCATGGCCTGGAGGATCCAAATCATCGATTTAGTCAAAAGAAGCTAAGCTGGCCTGGGACTGGTGTTGTTTGACACAGTGATTTGGTAAATGGTATGAGTGAGGGAAGATCAAAGAGAGTTCAGAGATGAAAAAAACGAAGGAAGAAGCATGAAGTTTTTTATTTGAATTGAAAGTTCCACAGTGATCTTTCTACCGAGCAATTTTCATGACCCTTTTTATAATTCCTTAAAATGTCATGCTTTTGGATATGGATTCAGCAGCAACACCCAAATTTGCAATGACATTTGATATGTTGTTAGGTTGCTTTTGTTGTTATTTTTTTGTATCTAGAGGAATAATTAATCATGCAAATGAATCAGAGCCAATGCTTACAAGATTAAAGGCCAATGCTTACATGACTTGAGGCTAGAGTCTTTAATTGGTGTGATAAATGTTCTTCCTCTCAGACAATCCCAATGCACAAAAGCACTACAATAAATACCACCAACACTGTCAAATCCAGTTCAGAAGCCAATTGTTGTACAACGTTTTTGCTGGTAGCAATTCTCGGCAACCATTCAGATGAACGCTTTCCTGCATATTAATAGTAGTTAACCGCTATTATGCCTTCTTTAATATCCCCGCAACAATGCTGAAGCTGGTAAGCTAGGGAGAAACGAGAACATTCTCAAGACAAGATGAAAAATTGAGAGCCATTAAAGATTTAAAAATGCCAATGGCTAGATTTATGAATGGAATACTAATTGGTCAAGCAAAGCCATTCATTCCCTGTACCACTGCTCCAACAGATCAACATGAGCCTGAATGCCATGAAAAAGGAAAACATTTGGTCAATTAGGTGGTCAAACACGTGTTTTAGGCGTTTCATTGCACATCTAATAATGGAGCAAAGGGGTATAAAGATAAAGATACGATAAATAATAATTCATATTTTGAGGAATCACAACCCTCTGATATATCCCACTTCTTCAAAAGCCAATTTACACACCCTCGTCACACCCTCAAGATGGAGGCCATTCAAGTCGGGTGGAGAGAGCTCCTCTAATGTGGTATACAGCAATGCTTCAGTGTAAACCCCGCGGTTAGATTCCTTTTTTGATCAATGGACTATGAAAGGGAATACGAGTTTCAGAATGACTCCAAAACAGCGGGGGGATGAAACCAAAGGCGATGGAGAAATCATCTGTCCTGGCTGCTTGAATGTTTCAAATGCATTTCTGAACCATCCCCAAAACGAAGCAAAAAAAGCAAGTGATTATTAAAGACTTTATATTCACTAAACAGAAGCGTAATGGACCTCCACTTATCTTCTCATGATAAGTTATATATGTTGGTTTCAAATCGATCTGATAGCGAAAGGAGGTAGAGCAAGAGCAAAAGACTGATCGTATTCAACTCACTGGCGCTGGATGAGATGAAGAGAATTTCAAATAGCACCAGCTGGCTTTCCCTCATACAAAACATACCCTGCACACATATTAAACCACCCACACAACCACACAACCACACAAACCCATGCAAGCACGCACACACGCACACACACACACACACACACACAATATACAGAAACATACATACGCACGAACACAAAGGAAGACGCACACGCATTCTTCAACGACACTCCATGCACAGCAAAACATACACACAAACATGTTCCCACACACACACACACACACACACACACACACACACACACACACACACACACACACACACACAGACACTGAAACTAAGCCTGCCCATACCGCCTTGAAATAATAACAGCCTATGTAGGCTTTGCTATCAATAAACAT
>OMLI01093699.1:0-10796 GCA_900302605.1 Rondeletia loricata
ATCCTATCAAAGTAAGAGTGACAAAGGACTCACATGTCAAAAATGGTGGTATTCCCCTTTAACCCCTTCAGACCTGATTTAATTCCAGACATGGGGGAAATTATTTCTATTATTTTTCTTACTCATATTAGATATAGAAATAAGTACAATTTTAAAATATGTGTTCTTTATTTACTTTTTTGGATGTCCATTACAATGGACATAAACGGTTGTAAAATCACAAATAAAATTGTATCACATCGCCCAGCCCAGTGTTTATGAAAACAACAAGACCCTGTGCAAAGCCACGGAACAGCCGGGCACCTATGTAGCTTGGAGGGGAATGCACATACCGCCACCCACTGGAGCAACTTGCAGTGTAAATGCCATTGGGAGCTCGCCACTTTCAGTACTGTTCACCGTAAGTTTCGATTCTGTGTTTACACGCCACTGCGCATGCTCACGGACTCGCTCTCTCTCTCTCTCTTTTTTCTCTCTCTGTGTCGATTCAGCTTAATCGGTTTACCCCAAAACCCACTAAAAATAGAGCGTTTCTTCAAGCTGAATTTCATTCATGAGCACCTGATGAGACTACGAGCATCTGAGGCGAGAGAGGGAGAAAGATAAAGAGAGATTTCTACACTTTGAAACGATCAAGCTTTTATTTTGAAGGCTACAAAACGGATGTTATTGACATTTCCGGGCTTTTATTTTGACAACTAAACACTTTAACCGGAGCTCTTTTTTTCTGGTTACTTGAGGTAGCTTAACGAATCTAATCGAGCATGCGCAGTTCAACAATGACCGGACAGAGTCTCGAGCAAAGATATAGAGCCACGGCATCTCGCGATGCCCGGCTAAAAACAAGTTCTGTCTCAAAACTATGTTGTTACGTATCTTTGTGTATTTTTAAGTGGGTATACGGAAATCCTGGAGCTTTCTTAGTGGGTATACGGCGTAGTCCTGCGTATCACGTAGAATACACCACTGCATCATAGCTAGTAACGGGGTCAATCACACCTCTTCACTAAAGGTTCTTGTCCATTCCTTGCTCAGAGTTGTTCTGAGAACTTTCCTAAATCACTCCAAAGCTTTTTATGCTAAGTTAAGAGCTCTCTGAAAGTATTCTCAGAATGTTTGTGAATACGGCCCCAGGTGTGTCCCATTAACTACCAGGGAGGAACAAAAACCTGCAGGACACCGGACCTTGAGGACCGGAATTGAGTACTTAGGCTCTATTGTACCAGGTGATACCATGCAGCTTGGATGAAGTTGTAAGGGCTATGGAGAGAGGTTCAATCGCAATGTCAAAGAGTAATGGGAACAGTGGACAGCCTTGACATCTCCCTCTGGACAGTGGAAAGTAGGGGCAGCACAATTAATTGGTGCTTATATAGAGGAGTTTACCCAAGAAATGAGTGTCGCCAAAACCAAACATCTGTCAAACTAAAAACAAATAATCCAATGTTATCCAGTCAAAAGCCGCCTCTACGTCTAAAGACATTATAACATCCAGAGGAATTAATCCAGTTTGGTCTTCAGAAATGACCTCTGGAAGGACAAACTCAAGGCACCAAGATAGCACTTTAGTCTTTGGTTTTAGGTTAAGGAACCAAATTGAGCAATATGAACCACATTCTGAGTTATTCATTAAGCAATTACTCTTATTCCATAGAAGAGTTCAGTCTGCTTTAGTGACCATTGACTGCTGTCTTCTATTGCCAGAAAAAAGAAGTTTGTCCACCTCCTATTCTGTAATGTCACATTCATGTGTAGTACAACTTCACTGAGAATGAGCTCTAAAAATGGAAAGTACCATTGGCAGCACAACAACATTATAAAGCTCATGTGATTGTAAAACTTCAAACATTGTATGATTCTAAAAAAAAAACACTTCCATTCATTGTCAGTGGAGCAGCTCTGATCTGTACACCAATCTCTGGGTTCTAGCTTTGAAAGAAAGTTGATCACGTTCACAAATACTGATTGAACTCTCCTAGGCAATGACAGTAACAGATGTGCATTAAATTAGGCACTATTTCTCTTTAATTCTGTCTTTTTGGGAACAGCTCAATCATCCCAGCTTTTCCTTCTGATTTAGACATTAAAATATGGTCCAGATTGTCCTTAAGTATAGCACACCACAGCCTGTCAGACTGATGAATATGGTGCAGTGGATGGGGTAAAACTTCTGTAGTACACACAGCTGTATATATAGGGAATACGAAGCTACAAAAAAGGGGAATTATTTTTGTATCTTCCTGTAACGGCAGTCCACAGTCATCAGACAGACAGACTAAAGAGTTCCGGTTCTGTTGAATCTATAAAGTACAAAATCTCCAGATGTCCGCTGTATCACGATGAGCAGGCACCCATGCACTTGTGAGCATTAACATTCAGGCTCAGTCATTGAGGGGGTTTCTGCAGGATGCTGGATCCGGTTTAATGACCTTAACCTACTCTGTGGAGTGTGATAAGTCCGATCTGCGTTGTCCATAGGTAGGACTGCTAGCACCACAGTGTTAGAGTTACTACTGTACCAGATGCTGCCTGCCTCAGCATCCTCCTCCAGAGGGGCCCATCAGATGGCTTCCCCATTCCCACTGTCTGAGCTCTTCTAAGGGATGCTTCAGGGAGGGAGAGGGCCCCAGAGCCTCCCAACTAAAGGGGCATGGACGCTCTTAGTCAGCATCCACTCTGAATGGAGAAAACACCTGGGTACAAAAGGCAGTCTAAACAAACCCTGCGCCTAGTGATGAAAAGACTGGACTCTTGGCTTGGAGGTAGGAGGAAGCTGTGTGGATCATATTGTGCTTGAGTATACGCGCTGGTGGTCATTTCAGTAGGTTTGAATGTCATGCCACAGTAAGTATGATAATGTAGTGACATATAATTGGGATAGACAGGAATTGGCCATAACAAATCACGGTTTACTGGATGTGATGCGCGTGGTGTGGCTGACTCATTCTGAGCATCATCAGGGCCAGAGAGTGAGAACAAAGCTCCTTTTATATTCAAATGAAAATTTTCCTTTTCAAAGGGGAAACATTATATTCACTGGAACAGAATCATTTCCCCCCTGCAGGTACTGATGTCACATCTCCCCTGATTGTACTCTATTTGTATTGCAGATGAAAGTGCTACTCCTCTACTAATCCATCATGATGAAACCACCACATGAGACATGCTTTTTAAAAAATGAGCATGAAGGCACCTTGACAAATGAGCATCCACTGAGGATAGAGCAGAATAAGAAAGCAACTTCTTAACAGGTTTATCTACTGAAGGGCCTAGTGTATGACTCCATGTTATCCTATGGCCCACAAGGGTATCTGGCTAATCATTTAGCATTTCCCTCTTGTTGGTTTTAGCTTGTATCCACGCGACGGTAGCCATGTGTCTCGTATGGTGAATGATGTTTCTCTGTAGGTGCTGTGAGGTTATTTATTAGTCCAACATACGGTTGTCTTGTTCTGGTGACATATTGTGGGTGAGTTGCTGTGAATTCTTAATCTGCTGTTATGTGTTATAGTGGTATATGAACTACTTGCTCAATGTCTTGGATTGTTTACTCCAAGTTGTGCTCATCTAGATGTCTGGACCTCTGAAAAACAACGTGAAGATGAAGAGAGCTTGGTTTTTATACTCCCTCCTCCTCCCTCTCTCTATAGAATGTTGAGATTTTCCTGTCAGTCAAAACAATAATAATAATAACTTCATAATAATAATCACGAAATATTGAATATTGCCCTTGCCATCTCCAATACATAGGAAAAACAAGCACACCAGTCAAAACACGTATCATTCAGCACTGTAGTGCTGTAAGAAGAGAGGGCGGAAAGTCACCCACATTTGCTGTTGTGCACTTTTTTTTGTTTTTGCTCTTTTTTTGTAACTTTTGCACCTTATGTAAGTAAATGTCAGTCGTTTTTTGCATCAGTTCACCACATTTGGATTTCTTCATTTTTAAAATCAGTGCGGGAGTTCTTGCTGGATTCTTTTAGTCAAAATATTGAGGAAATTCAATTCTATCTTCCATTCATTCCATGCACACACTCCCCTATCTCACCCTGGGAAAGTGACCCTGCTGGCCAGCCGGGTGGGACTTCCTACCATCCCTTTCCCCAGACTATCTCATCACATACCCACATCTGACATAAGAGGGAAACCCTGCCTTTCCTCTCCTCACTGTTTATAGACAAATATCATGACAAGTTGAGGGGTCACTGTGTCTATTTCAATGCCTTTGTACTTTGTTGAGTGACCTGTAAGCTGGAGGTCAGGGAGAATGTGATGGAGCGTTTGTTAGGTTCTACCTATGAGGTTTTGTAATCGGAGGACTTGGGCACTTTGTACAACAACAAAGACCACTTGGCCCTGATTAGACTGGGGAGCGGTGACGTATGATAGCTTGACGTTTGTTATTTCCTACTGTGGTTGCAGCTGATTTGTTTCTTAACCTTCAGCTCTTGGGTTCACTATGGTTTGTGGTGTATCTCCTCCTGGCTGGCTGTCACTTCTGCTGGCTGGTTTCCATAATGTGCTCACCCGGGCCTCTTAGTGCTGGACCTGCATGCATGTAGGGGCTAGATAGGTCGTCCTCAGTGCTGACCATCTCATTTCTTAGAAGTGAATCCACTTCCCGGTCCATTAGTGCATCCAAAATTCTTACTAGTTGTGTACTTATACAATGCCATAACATACCACAAAGGATAAAGGTGTTACGTGTAGCATTTTGTGTTTCTCAAAATGAAGACCACATTTCCCATAAACCTGTTGCTTCCTGTCACAAAGAGGGTGTTGCCACTTCTCCTCTCCCCTTCCCAGAAGAAGGATAAGAGTCGCTAAGAGCCTATATGCATTCTGGCCAGGTAAGCTAACATGAAGTTGAAAGTATGCAGTTAGAATAGTGGAACTGGAATAAAGTTATGTATTATGTGCAAAGTACAAACAGTTCCTGTTTTGTGCCATAAAGCAATCCAACAGATATATCACCAAATCTGAGCCGGTGTCACACAATGTAAAGTGCAGTGTGGAGGCTGGTAGAGGCTGCCAGTCATTTGTTTACAGTAATTATACTAACGTCTCAAAATTAATGTGTTAACTATTTATTGATGTTAACATGCTCCACAAAGCACCTCTAACTATTTACACAGAACATGAACATTTAGTTCAATTCACTTTATCAGTGAGAACTGATGAGTCCATATCTGTTCTTCTGTTTCCTTCTGTTACATGACTACATGTCTCTAAATGTATTAAACTGTGTCAGCAGTATCATAAACCAATTCAGCATGTTTCATCTCACTAACATCCCGTGGTTTTGTTATGTTCGCCATTATTAAAGTCAGATGGAGCCCATTTTTGTTATCCAGCATCAGTTGATTCAAGCCTGTGTGACAAACGCATCAGCAACAGCATATGGGATCGGCTTCAAGCCATTTCTCAGCAGAGGAGCCCCTTTAAAAGAGCCTCTTCCAAACCGCACTCAGGTGGCACCATTAAGAGGCAGCTGGAAAAGCCATCCAAGTGTTTACTCTCAGACTGTTTCCCATGCATTTACGACTCAGATGGAACCTAATTTAAGATTACTTTTGGAGGTTAGTGAGGTACTTTTTCTGCCTGAGGGTCAAAAGACACTATGAGATCTCCGGCAGTTTTATTTTATCATTCTTTTAAAAAAAATCGAATTAAGTTCTTACGTCAACAACTCAAGATCAGTGTCCTTTAAAGCAGTAGTTTTCAACCATGTGCCATCAAGACCCAAGAGTATCTATTGTAGATTTTCATTCCAACCAAACACTACAGCAGCTGATTTCACTAATCAACACACCTTCAACCAGAGAAGAGGGGCTAATTAGTGAAATCAGCTGCTGTAGTGTTTGGATGGAATGAAAACCTGCAATAGATACTCTTGGGTCTTGATGGCACATGCTTGAGAACCACTGATTTAAAGGTACACTTCACCGGGAAGCAACGGTGATTTATTATGTGCACAATCTCAAATCTCACAAAAATCCCCAAACTGTAAGTACTACTGTAAATACTTAAAGTAAGTAATTTTCTACAGTACAGTGGACATTACAGTGGCCTGTTATAAAATCATATCAAAGCAAAACATTACCACCCATATCTAATGAACCTAAGCAAAAAAAATAAAGAAAATAATCATATTTAAAGGAGAATAAATTATGCAGAAAGTTGGGATAAAATAGAGTTTTGCACCCCAGTTTGTTAAATTGCCTAATTGCTAGCAAGGGTAGGGTCAAAATGTTGACCCAGTCATCCTCAGCTAAGCCCTCTGACAAACTTTGTGATTTGGAAGGTGAAAATCCTATATCATTGTTTTTCTCAGCAACTGTTTCATTGCAGAATATCTTGATCTTGAAAATTTGGATAGAAACCTGAAGCCTAATTGCTTCAGTAAATCTGCATGAAATCTTCTTTTGTATGGTTATTATGGCATTTTACAGTGGAGAGAGAATGGAAAGATGAAAATAAGAGAGGCCATGATATGCAAGAAATTAAATGAACAAGATTCATGCCCAAGACGACACAAGTACATGCTATACGTCTTAGAACCACCACTTCTGCTTGAAATCCTGTGGTTCCTTTTCAGTTCAAAGGTTTTGTTGTTACCTGACTCGACTTGTTGTTTTCTGTACTTTGACTGAGATGCTGCGTCTCAGTAGATGATATAAATGATTGGAACTTGTGAAATAACCTTCAGCTTCACTAAACTTTGTTGTGGCAGGAAGTTGGACCAACGCTGCTGCGTCACACAGACAGAAAGAGCTCTGCCCCGACGATATGAATCATGTATGATGCTGGTATGAACATTTATGAGGTATGCAGTCATATATTATCCTTCTGCGGAAGGAGCCATATTTTCATGCTTGTGTTCATTGTCTCCTGTTCCATTTCCATGGACACGATGCATTTCCAAGACCAACATGTTGTTGAATGACCAAACATGTCAGCACAGATGTTAATAGAAGCAAAATGTTTTAGCTGCTTCAACTCATGTTCGGTACGTATTTCCAAGGTAGGGTCTAAAAGATGGAAGGGACAGTTAGTAGAAGATGATCTATTCCATTTGTTAGGGGAAAAAACAACAACGAGATTTAGATTATTAATTGAAAATGTCAGGCAAACAAACATGGGATTTGCCAAACGTGAGAAAAAAATGCAGCGTCCATCTTCAGTTTTCACATTGTTTTGTTTATTTCCACAAAGTAGCAAGTAGCGTTGGCTGATATGATGCGTCCGTATGACGTCTTCACTTCCTGCTGGGGCAGAGGTGTTTGTGTGTAACGTCAAACGACTTATTATTGCTGCATATTCCTATTGAATGCTTAGCTGATGAAAACTGTGATATATGGTTGGTTTGAATACTGTTGACAAAATGTACTTATTGTAAGTCGCTTTGGACAAAAGCGTCTGCTAAATGCCATAATGTAATGTAATGTCAAACCCGATGCTGCAAATGCCATTGGTAAGTCAGTCATGAGAAGCCTCAAATTGTATGTCAATGACAGATGCTTCCTTTTCTGAGAGACTGTTAAAAACCCGGTCACTGTTGATGGCTGGTCCCTACTGTACATTCACGGCTGCATTTAAATACAAAGAGACATTTTTAACAATTTGTGGTACAGAAGATTCTCTGGGCTGTTTAATCTGGTCAAAACTAGGTTTCTATGTAATTTTCCCCGTGACGACAGCATGAGAAACCTGATCTATGCCACAAAGTTAAAAGTCAGACCATACAGAATACGCCTGTGTAACTCTAGTCCATTTGATTCTGTTCATCCATGCAACACCCTCTGAGCTTTTAGAAGCTCGGATAGCTTGATATTAAGAGGCATACAGGTATTGTTTTGATGATGAAGGCAACATACTTGATATCCCACATGCCACGCTATGACTTCTGTAAAACTCTGTCCCACATAATTAGGGCTCTATTAGATTTGGCTTATCCTTGTCAAGGCCTGCTGAAAGATTGTTTCAGCAGAAACACATGCACATCTCTTCAGAATGAGGTTTGGCAATGGATCTACAATTAAATAATACCTGTGGGTCAAAATGTGGGGTAGAGATTAGCAATGCATAAGGAGAAGCACCAGGGGGCTTAGCGTTGGTGACACACTCCAGTTACTGTGGATTGGAGGCTGGGGTGATGTGGATCCACCTTTATTTGAGTTGGAATCAGTCAGAGTTAGACTGTTATATTTGCCATACATCACTGTCTTGAGAATGTTAGATCAACCTGTCATCTGATGTTTGGAAGGATGTTGAGTAACATTCAAAATGGCAGCGCTGGGAAGACCTGAGGCCATTCGAGGATGTGAACTTGGAAGAGGAGAAACATTTTGATAGGTGTTCAGGGGTCGTGCTGATGAGGCACTGTCACTGAAGTATGAATGGAAATGTGAATTGTAATTAATTCAGAAGTGGCGGCACCTGCTCATGATTTAGTGGTAAATAAGAAGTGGTCAGGGAATGAAACACAGGCCATGATGATCCTAAGATGGCATTAATCAGAAACCTGCACTGCGATGACAATCATGTTGCACTGCGAGCAACATGATCAACAAGTCACTGGAAGTCCATTCATTTCCTATAGAGCAGAGCGACCAGGGACACGATGTGGACTGTCAACATGCTTGTCGGCTGAGGAAAGTTGGCCACGGCTGAACTTTTCGCAGTCATTGGCCGTCATCGTGTCCCTGGTCGATGACGGTCGATGCACTGCGAGCAACTTGAAAGACTCCAGGAATAAATGTCTCAAAAATATGCTTGGAAAATAGTTGCATACATTGTTCGTGCTCAAACTTTGTAGCTGCAGACCACCACATAGATGCAATCGAAGCCTCTCGCACCGCCTCTCGCACAATCGGTCAGAATACAGCTACAGAGTTTGACCACGAACAATGTATGCAACTATTTTCCAAGCATATTTTTGAGACATTTATTCCTGGAGTCTTTCAAGTTGCTTGCAGTGCCAAATCATGCTAGAAGCCGTCACACATTCATGACGTGAGCCATCACAGAAAGAGGAGATGGGGCAGGATGTGAAGAAGTGTGAAGTTAGAACAAGCTGTCCTGCCAGTGCCTTATTAAAAAGAACTGCTTACAAAATGGACCAATCATGCGGTCTTGGCCTGGACACCTATCACAGGTATTTATAGCAACCAGACAAGTGAGTGATGCTGCCGGGCTGAAAAAAACAGGACCCAGGGCCTTCAGAAGACTCTCCCCAAGGACCCCAGGAATAGCCCCCCAAAATCCCCCTCTCATCCGCTCTTGGAGCCCCTGCAAGTATCCCCCAAAAACGCTCCCAGAACAAAATAGGAGATTAAAGAGGATCTGAACCAAGGAGCCGGGTTCAGGTTTCATTCAGACGACCCTCTTGTTTCAAAATAGGCCCTCAGAGTGGCGACAAGGCCCGGGCCACCAACCTGTCGCTGCTGCCAAGTCCTGCATTCCAGCTGTGTATTTTTAGTGCTGGCATTTAAACTTGGCAACACATTACATACCCAGACCATCTGTACTATTTCCTGTTCCTGTGAAAGATTGGGGGGTTTGGAGCACAAACCACCGGCTGTTAAAAAATGTGCACCTAAAGATGTACACTTTTCCTTCTACTCTCCTAAACATCTCTGTGTCTGATATGATGCTCTTCACCAAGGCTGGAAAGATAACTGAAATATTCTACTGAAGTAGAAGTACTGTTACTTTGCTGAAATTTTACTTGAGTAGAAGTAAAATTATTGGTGTAAAAATTTAAAAAAAGATAGCTAATTTAAAATGTACTCAGTAAAAGTAACTGAGTTACTTTTCTGCAAACGAGAACATTGTTACATGTGATCTTCCACTTGCAATGCTAAAAGGGTGAGAACACAGTTTGGCCAGTTCTGTCGGGAGGCTCCGCCCCTTAGGGGCTACGCTCCGATGGTATATCCCGTCAAGTGAGTGACCTCCGTCTGAAATGTTTTGCCTTCACTCGCTTCAGCCAATCAGGATGGAGCAGCCATGCTATATAAACAAGGGACCCGCAGGATTCGTCTCCTTTTCCAATTCAGCTGAGAATGACACCTCTGCGAATTGAATCTTCACTCATCAAGATCTTCCTTCGCCGCCGAAGAGCCTTACCACCTCTCGGCATCTTGATGTTGCGTTTGGCAACCACCTCAACAACCACCTCCTGCCTGTGTGCTGAGCTGACGGTCATCGGCAGGTGCTTCATCTGCCTCGGACCGGAGGGCTGGGCTGGGCCAGCGCCATATAAAGTGAGAGTTGCGACACTCCCATAGACTTCTATTGTAATCGTGGAATGCGGAAGTGAAGCGTCTCGTGGGCCGACCTATAGTTCCAAACACTGATAGTTCCAGCGTTGAACTCCATTCATTTTCAGTGTTTCTGAGGCACGCTCGCTGGTAAGTTGATTAAGTGACTGCATTTCTTTACAGTTTAAAGCATTAGCAGACCTCTCATGAATGTAGTCAATAGTGGTATTTTATGTAGCCAGCTTTAGTTAATGTTTATCGTAAGATAATAGCTCGTTAGATTCTAAATGCAGTTAGCTAACGTAAGCAACACTTCACTGGCTACCATAACCAGATGTCAGTTGGCCTACATTTACCTCAAATTACCTCAGTTATTGGTGGTCGTTAGTTTATCTTCGGTTATTAGATTTATTGTTAAAGTTAGGAACACTTAGTTTCGACCGTACTAGTGCATCTGATTACAATGAATAGTAGCTCAACTAGATAACATGGCTAGCTTGTATATCTAGCAAGGTTGTTCCTTGGTTAATT